>JASANF010018687.1:0-161694 GCA_030248245.1 Trissonchulus sp. WLG1_4 | reverse complement strand
AATGGCAAAATTGAGAATGTTATTTAGGAGTAGCTTAAGACCACTTTTAATGCAACAATATCGGAAATAAAAGTTCTTTTTTAAACTTTAAGTTCTGGTTAAGTTCAACTGAAGATCGTAGCAGCTAAAGATCATACTACTACACAGCAACTTGTCGCAGTACGAGAACTCCAAAAAAGTGAACTTGTATACTTGCTTGTTACAATTGAGCTGCACTCAGCGACACTCCCGGGCGACAAATATATTGATGACTTGAATATAATATGATGACTTGAATGAGCATCAGCCACGTTAGGATATAGCATAAATTGAACAGAAACTCCAAACTTTCGTTAAATCCAGAATTGTAATTTTTTTGTAGCACGAAGACTACCAAATGCAGTCCCGGAGTTGCAATAAATATTTTGCAGATTCAATAAGAATAAGGACACAAGTTTCATAACAAGTAGGCGTAATAAAATTCTTGGTTATTAAATAAAGCTTTGCTTAACAATCTATGCCTCGGCACTTCGTTTGTGAGATAGAAGCTCAATCTCGTCTGCAGAACTTTCAGCATAGATTTCAGGATTCGATTCATTGTTAGTAGCTTTAGCAAACGTTGATTCCTTAATTTCTGTTTCGATCGGAATTAGGCAGTTTATGGGACGGTTCAATTTCCGTCCTGATGGCAGTTGTAGAACTGCACTTCTTACAGAAAGATCAACGCCCTTATGCAGTTCGCAAATTTTCCCAAGTCGCCATGACCCCCTGGGCAGACCGGCTTCTTTCAAAAGCACCACATGACCCACTTTTGGTAAAATTCTCTTACGCATCTGCCCCCGATGATGATATGTGCTTTTTTCCCGCAAAAAGTTGAGATAGTCGGTTGACCAAACTTTCCAAAAGCTATTTAGGAGTTTCTGGCCTTTGCTCTAGTCTACAGTCAGTTGCTCTAGTCTACAGTCAGTTGCTCAGTTGTCAGCGATTTTGCTTTCGGAAGCTACCATCTGCTGACCTTTGTTCCCCCCGAAAATAATTGGTGGGTTGAGAGTCAAGAAGTGTGCCGGCGTTAGGATTTCCAGCGGATCTGCATCCGGCGGAACATGCACGATTGGTCTTGAGTTTATAATTGCCTCACACTCCGACAGTACGGTTTCAAACTGCTTGACAGTTAAGAGCGCTTGCCCAACCGTTTTTCGGAGGCAAGCTTTAACAATTCCGACCATTCTTTCGTAAACGCCCCCTTGATAAGGGGCATATTCTGTTATGAAGGACCAATTTATACCTTCATTGGCACAAAAGTTCATCACACTGAGATCGTCCTTTTCCAAACCGCGTTTAGTTACCTTTGCTACTAGTTTAAATTGTGGGGCATTGTCTGATATTGCAGTCATTGGTTTGCCCCGCCTTGCAATGAATCGTCTCACGGCCATCAAAAATTCACTGGCTGACTGATTCATCACAAGCTTTAGGTGAACGGCTCTAGTGCTTAAACACGTGAACAAGGCAATCCAAATCTTTCGGACCTTTATCTCACCTTTGACTTTTAAGGGGCCAAAAAATCAACGCCAGTTACTGTGAAACAGGGATTAGCGTTGACTCGCGACTAGTTCAGGTATTTTAGGTAGTGGATACGGTTTCCCAGTAGCCTTCTTGCACGTCACACAACGAGATATGATGCTATTTATTAGACTACACACTTTTGGTATCCAGTACTCGTTTCTTAAAATTGTAAGCGTGTGCTGCGCCGACGTGTGCCCGTTTCTTCTGTGAACTTCTTCAACAACCAGCTTTGTGTAGGGGTGGCTTTTCGGCAATAGTTTAGGAAACTTTGACTCGTAAGGAAGGTTGCTATTGCCGAGTCTACCTTTACACCTTAAAATTTGTTGGTCGTCCAAGACTACTCCAAGTTGCATCATCGAGTGTCCTTTCCTTTTTCTAACAGCTTGTATAGTTTGTTCAAATGTTACCTTCTGAACACTACGTTCCCAAAGAATTTTTGACTGTTGTAATTCACTTGCTGTAAGCCAAGACTTGCCCGATCTTTGCTTGCGACATACTGCTATAAACCTGAGGCACCAAGCTGTGACTCGTAATAGCCGGATATGCGAGGAGTACCTTTTCAATTCAATGTCTAACAATGGCACAGCGATTTTGGCTGCGGTGACCATTGATACTTCATGTAAGACCCCGCCTTTAGATTCTGAGAGTTGAAGAATAAACTCGGAAAAATTCCACGTAGGCCACCCAATTTTTGGACTTTGCAACCAAGAAGGCCCTGCCCACCAGAAGTCATCCAGTTCTGAAGGCTTCTTACCTCTGATTGCCCAGTCCGCTGGATTGTGATCAGTTCGCACATAACGGACCTCCAAGCCAGCACCGAAGGGCTGCAGTTTAAGCCAAATAATAAACCTCGGTGGGGGAAATCGGGATAAAAAAAAAAAAGGGGGGGGGGGGGGGGGAAAAAGCTCTGCCGGAGATTTTCAAAAAAAAAAAAAAAAAAAAAAAAAAAAAAAAAAGCGTCGTAGTTTTTGGGTTTTATGGATATTGGGGGGTAAAATTTTTTAGCCAAATAAATCGTGGGGGGGGACCGAATCGCGGGGGGGGGCGCGTCGGGCTCGGGGGCTCTTGGGGGGGATTGGGCAAAAGGCAATTTGTAGGAACGCAAAAAAAAAAAAAAAAAAAAAAAAACTTTTTCTGAAAAGTAGAAATGCCTGGCTTCTTAAAAGGCCAACTTTATTTAAGCGAAATCGCATCAGTAAACCCGGCCACAAAAAAAAAAAAAATAAAAAAAGAAAAAAAAAAAAAAAAAAAAAAAAAAAAAAAAAAAAAAAAAAAAAAAAAAAAAAAAAAAAAAAAAAAGAGAGGGGGGGGGGGGGGGAGAGGGAGCCAAATCTGATCGAGCAAAAAAAAAAAATATTGGCCCACGGTATAAGCTCTCGTTCAGACTCGGGAACCCCTTTCGTTTTGCGGAACCATCGTACACAATCCGCAGCTTTGTGGTTTCTTTTTGAGGCGTGACCACTGCGTGATGAGGAATGTAATGACATTTTGTTTTGCTCGGACAAATTTGATCAACTTTTTCAATCACACCCTTTTTTTCCTGATCATCAATTATTTCGGCATATTTGCTGAACAAGTCGTTGTCCTCTTTCAATCGCCGAATTAAGCCATTAAGCCGCCCCGTCGAGAGCTTATAATCACTTTGCAAGCTCGGCTGCGTTGTAGTTCCACGGCCGGGACCCGGAATACCGGTTGTCTTTAAACGTCACTGTATTTTCGAAGGTGTTTTGCCGCCTTGTCGTCGTCCGACGTGTTAGGATCATCTTTAGGATTCCTAGTGTTTCCAGTGACCAATAATCAAAGGCTCCCGGTGCCTTTAACGGGAAAAAATCATGAGGTAAGGCTGTCATGGACTTAAGAATATTTAGCCGATCCCGCCGTAAACCCACACATAGAAACTGAGTTGTCTCCTTGGTGACCAGTCGGCAGGCGACCAGACAATATCCACCCAAAATCGGAGTTCAGTAGGTAAAGCCCCTTTTGGACTTCGAATTTTTTCGCCAATTTTGAAATCGAGGTAATAGTCATTACCGATCAATAGCTCAACAGGAAATGCCCTCGTTCTGGTGGTGGGTAAGGAATCAGCCAGCTATAACGTTGTTTTGACTAAAAACTGTTTTTTATCCGAAAAAGTGCTCAGTGGTCTACTACGGTTGCTTGGTTCGCGTTGTGTATGCTGTTTCATTTTGGCACCCCTGGCAAGTGCCAGAATGGTCAATTTGACCAACTATTTCTCTTGCAATAAACGTAATAAGGTTAAAACTGACTGTGCTGTTGTTTCTGTTGTACTATTATGTCATAGCCAAGAAAAAACACAATATTTTAGACTATGTTTTTTTCCCCACCCTTATGTTTTTTCCCCGTTTTGCGGGGAAAAAACATGGGTTAAATCTGCTATAGTGTAAATTACAGTGGTAGCTGGAACAGTGTTTACAGTGTGCAGATGACTGGAGGTACTAGCTATCTTTACAACTTTAAGTCTCATTGATATCTCATACATGACGAGAAATATAACCTTAGTTCCCTATTTATGTTTTTTTTCCCCACCCTGACTATAAATACTAAAAAAATGCATATTTGCGCAGAAGTCATTTCTGCCAAAAAGGCTCGATTTTTGAAGATTTATTGTGAGTCACATGGGTGTCGAAGAAACGGTTTTTTAGTCCATACTGCAGCCTAAGAGTTGTAGAACACGATGAAATTGAGTTTATACTCACTGCTAATAGAACCGACGAAAAAAAGGTGGTAGGGTTTTTTCCCCGCACTAGGGTTTTTTCCCGCATAGGGTTTTTTCCCGGAGGTTTCGAGGCTTATTACTCAGAAACGTGAGTAGTTAGAATCCATTTTATTAGTGCAACAGTTAGGCGAAAGATAGCCGTTATAACAGCCGCGAGCATTAATGGAATCCGATTTATGTGGAGCGCAGGAAGACCCGAAAAGTTGAAAATAGGGTTTTTTCCCCGCACCACTATATACATATATACACGTGCAGGGGCTCAGCCAGGAAATGTTTTCGACTGTGCGTTCCTTGCTTTTATTTTTTATTAAATAATATATACTATATACACATACAATACACTGGGGGTCCCAGACTTCGATTTCGGGGGGGGGGGGTGGCGGAGGTCTGGACAATTTTTTTGACTTTTTATAATACCGTTTTTCAGCTTTACGCTAATTTGTTATAGCCGCAGTCATATCAAGGCCAATGAATTAAGTCTTTCTGTAGTACCCAGGAAAAAAACCAGTGGTGTACCCAGAAAAAAATGGAAAATTTTTTAATTTTTAGGTTGAATTTGGTCGACTGGAGACGTATCAGAAATTTTTTTCGACAGGAAAATAAAACACATGCTGGGAACGTCACATCAGACAAAAGACAGTGTATTACACAACTAAATGCAGCATAATATACTCGTGTGGAAAAAAGTGGGGGAAATTTTTGATTTTTAGGCCAAATTTGGTCAATTGGGGACGCATCAGAAAAATTTTTCGGCCGGACCATAAAAACCAAAGGGGGGACCCTTGTGTAAAATTTCAGTCGGGAGAAATTTCGGGGGGGGGGGCGCCCCCCCCCCTGGGACCGCCCCTGATGGTCAAGGTTCGGCGGGGGGGGGGGAAAATTATTTTGGCCCATAAATCGCTTCCTACCCCATCTTTTAATAAAAATATAGAACCCCCATCGTCAGCCAAGCCCCCAATCTGATCTCTAGCCCCCAAAATAGCTGTCGCCCCTTTTAATAAAACCGGGAAAAAACCCGCAATTTCATATTTCGTCATGTAGCTCATAGACTATACGTTTTCACAGGAAACCAAGAAAATCTGTCGTAGGCCTAACCTTGCTCTAAACGCTGGGACCGGTTTCATTTCGTTATCTCTTACCGTTTTTTTGGCGGGAAGCCAAAAACTTGCCGGGGAAAAAACCATTTGGGGTAAAAAAACCCATGTGGGGGAAAAACCCACCCCATAAATCACCCGAAAAGTGTGTTAGCGGTAGTTTTTCAACGCTATGGCACGTATTCGGAGTAGTTGAGGCCACTGATGCCAAAACTATACGCAGATTTGCTATTAGGCCTCAGGTACACAAGTTTGAAAACTGCCTTTCGCAGCCCATTATAAAATTTTGAATTTTCAGATTTAAAACAAAACACCTTGGCTGGAATTCACAACCTAACACTAACACTAACTTTATCCTTAAAAGTTAGTGAAACACTTAAAATTGGCCTCGAAACACTAACATTTTAAGTGTTTCAGGCTGAAATTTAAGTGTTTCACTAACTTTTAAGGGAAACTTTAGTGTTAGTGTTAGGTTGTGAATCCCAGCCCTTAATTTCGCTTGAAAACGTTGAAAACAACTAAAAAGTTGCGATAACGCTTCAAATGCACGCAAAATTTGCACTTTATGGCTACATTTTACGCCATAGAGTATCGACCCTCGGTGGGGGCACAGGAAAAAATCTGATTACAAAAAAGTTACAAAAAAGTTGTAACTTTTGTAACTTTTTTGTAAATTTTTTGTCATTTTTTTGTAATTTTTTTGTAATTTTTAAAAATTTTATTTTTTTGCTTCAAAGTTGGCAAAAACACATTTCAAGACATAAAAAAGGCATCCTGACCTTGAAATGGCTGTATTTTTAATTTTTTTCGATTTTTTGAAATATTTGCTTTTCAACGTTTTCTAAATTTTTTGTAACTTTTTTGTCATTTTTTTGTAATTTTTTTGTAACTTTTTTGTCATTTTTTTGTAATATTTTTGTAACTTTTTTGTAATTTTTTTGTAATTTTTAGAAATTTCATTTTTTTGCTTCAAATTTGGCAAAAATACATTTCAAGACATATCTTCTTTGTTGGTGTCTTTTTTTTCTGTGCATAAATTGTGTACGAAGCACTTAAGTTGTGTTTCTCTTACTTTAAGTTTTTGTTTTTGTATTTTAATACGGGCCATAAAAAGCATCCTGACTTTGAAATAGCTGTATTCTTAATTTTTTTCGATTTTTCGAAAAATATGGCATGCTTTTCAACGTTTTGTAATTTTTTGTAACTTTTTTGTTTTTTGTAATCTCATTGTTTTGCTTAAACTTTGGCAAAAACACATAAAGACATAGAAATTGTGTCTTGACTCTGTAATTGCATTTTAACTTTTTACTATTTTTTGAAACATTTTCTTTTCAGCGTTCTGTATTTTTTCGTCATTTTTCTGTGATTCTGTCATTAATTTTGGTATCATTGAAGTTTTTTTGCAGCTTACATCAACGGTAAAGATGATGCAAAATCGTACTGGTGTTGAAGACGATAGGGATGTCATCCTTTGGATTCAACAAGATTCATGATCCCGTTATATATTAAATATGTATGTACATATATATTTAATATGCACATTTTCAGAATATGTGCAGATTTCTTCATATTTTTATCATATGTTTTCAAATATATCAGAGGCGGATCCAGGAATTTTTTCCGGGGGGGGGGGGGCGACCCCGCCTCTACCATTACAAATACAGTAGAATACAAATGCATAGTTGCGGGAGTCTGGGGGCGGCTAGACACCTTTACTGTTTTTGACCCCGGGATACCCTCTAAAATCTGCAACTTCTATCAAGGCAAGTCACACAGTTGCGGGGGTCTGGCGGCGGAAGTCTTCGGTCAACTGGAGACGTATCACACATTTTTTCCGACAAAATTTAAAACAACGGATGGGAACGTTACATCAGACAGTGCATTACACATGTAAATGTAGCATAATATACACGTGTAGACATGAAATTGCAGCACAATGGACTTTGATGAATAGGCTTTGATGAAAAATAATAACAAGGAATAGTAAGCCACAAAGTCGCAGGGGTCTGGGGGCCGCAGCCCCCAGAAAAAAATTTGGGGCAATTTTTTATTTTTAGACCAAATTTGCTCAATTAGAGACGTATCAGAAAATTTTTCCGGCCGGACCATAAAAAACCAAAGTAGCCCTTGTGTAAAAATTCACTGGGAAAAAATTTCGGGGGGAATTCTTCCCCCTGGGTACGCCCTTGATATGGAGCATAATGTACTCTTGTATAGCAGGCGGGGAAAAAACCCACCCCATTTTTGGGGTGAAAAAAACCTACCCCGGTTCCGGAACTTGGGTATATGGTACAGGTCTAAAAATTTGCCAGCGTATAGTACAGTCCCTGTAGGCCTACGACGAATTTTTTGGTTTCCCGTGAAAACGTATATATAGTCTATGAGCTACATGACGAAATATGAAAATGCGGGTTTTTTTCCCCGCCTGCTATAATGTACATGCATAGGCTTTGATGAAAGATAATAACAAGAACAAGTAAGCCAGAGGGTTGCGGGGGTCTGGGGGCGGCAGCCCACAGGAGAAAATAGGGAGAAATTTTTAAATTTTAGAGCAAATTTGGTCAATTGGAGACGTATCGGAAATTTTTTCGGCCGGGCGATAAAAACCAAAGGGGGGACCCTTGTGTAAAATTTCACCCCCGCGCCCCCCCCCCCTGGATCCGCGCTTGATATATATATATATTATAGTGACAAGCGTCAATGAGTTCATCTGTTTTGTCGCTCGGCTGTGTTTTGCTAATATATATATATATATATATATATATATATATATATATATGTGTATATATATATATATATATATTTATATATATATATATATATATATATATGTATGTATGTGTATATATATATATATATATATATATATGCTCTTTGCTTTTAGTTATCCTTCCGTAGTGCGGTTCCAGACTGCTCTCTAACAAGTGTTGTATATATCGCTTACAATCTTTATAAGCATTTGCACAGGTGACAGGTGCGTTATTTTTTTGTTCATACATTGACAGTTAACGTCTTTGCATCAACACATGGGTTCCGCTGAGCTAAATGTCGCTTGCGCCAAGGCCAGTTGGCTTGCGGGGAGTACCCCAGTCGTTGGACGGGCTCCAGTAAGCATGACACAGAAACCCGTCTGTGTATAGCTAGAAAAAAACCCGTCTGTAACGCCAGTATTCCGAGCCTTCCGCTCCCCCAGCGTATATATGTATGTATATATTTTTTAGTAAATCTGGGTTATCTTTTTATATGAATTAAAATTGGTCAATTTGTAGATATATTGATCGTAAATTTTCAAAATCGTTAAGTGGGAATTACTTACAAAAAAGTTACAAAAAAATTACAAAAAAGTTACAAAAAAGTCACAAAAAAGTTACAAAAAAATTACAAAAAAGTTACAAAAACATTTTTGTATTTTTTATCAAAAACTGGTTTTTTATATAGAATTCGGCCAGTTTGTAGATATACTGATCGTTAAAATTCAAAATCGTCAACTGGGAAAAAACTTACAAAAAAGTTACAAAAAAGTTACAAAAAAATTACAAAAAAGTTACAAAAAATTTTGTATATGTTTTCAACTGCAAATTACAAAAAAGTTACAAAAAAATTACAAACTTGCACTCGAATTACAAAAAAATTACATAAAAGTTACAAAAAAATTACAAAATTATTACAAAAAATGACAAAAAAGTTACAAAAAAATTACAAACTTGCACAGTGAAATTACAAAAATGTGACATAAAAATTACAAATTTATTACATATTGTTTGTAATAAATTTGTAATTTTTTTGTAATATTTTTGTAATCAGATTTTTTCCTGTGGGGGTACCGTAAGTGGGTATGACAGCCATATTTTAATTTTATTCGGTTATTTGGTACAAGAGAAATTAACAGGTTATAATTAAAAACTTACAAAAACCTGGCAATAGTAGCAGAGAATACTACTTGCCGCTGCAAAAGGACCTCAAAATGACAAAGACCGACTATTAGGCCCGTATTCCAGAATTCGATCAAGAAATCGTCAGTAATAATTTCTGGGTTTTTTCAAAATCGACAACGGGTCCATGGTGAGTCAGGTTAATTTTCGTTGGGTCCAGTTAAGCAAAGTGCTGAAGATTACTGGAAATAGGTTTTTTGAGCCCATTTTGACATACAATTAAAGTGGTATTGCTACTCATTGCCTGAGTTTTGTTCCAAACATGACTTTTTTGCTGAGCGCTGACCTTAAATTAAAAATCGAAAAAATTCGACGTCTGCATTTATATTCTTTCTTTCATTGTGCAAAATTTCAACTCGATCCCAATCGGCAGCAGGGAGCTAGATCAAAAACAAGTAGTCGGGTTTGCTACGCAAAAATGTGAGGTTTGCTTACACGTTTCACTTTTTCAAAAATTAGACCTTTCCTAGCAATTCATAATTTCGTTAAAAAAGTTACCAAAAGCTATAATCAATTTTCTAAGAAAATAAATCAAAAATTTGACATTTTTCAAGATTTATCAGCTTTTTAGGTCATTCATTTTTGGATTGCTATTTTCGCGGCTAAATAGGTCAGAAAAGCTTCAACAAATTTGCATATTCAATACATCAATTTAAAGTTCAGAAAACGCACATTTTAGTGAAATAAGTAATTAATTTTTATCGCGTTAAAAAAATTTTCGCTAGGAGTACAAATATGGTCAAAGAAATACAAATTTTTTTAGTGTAATATGCACATCAAATGAACGCTCTTTTTATTCTAAACAACTTTTCTTCAAGATATTAAGGTCAAAAATGTCGCCGAAAAAAATTAAACGCCAAAGTCGGTTCCCCTGAGTGGCACCTTAAAAGGATTGACTCTAAAAGTTTTGTTATTGGACAACTTCAAAATGACTTACGTAAAGTACTTCAAAATACGTAAAGCTTTTGTACACATTTTATTACTATATGATAATAATTGATTTTTTACGTTTATGATTGCGAAATGCGATGAAATATTGTTTTACTTATAATTAATGTCAATGAAAAGATAATTTTGTAAACTAACTGACATTGGATCATGTCATGCCTAATTTCAAATTCTGAATCGTGCGGCTCGTTAGTCTAGCGGATTGATTTTCGCTATGCGATAAATCCCGGGTTCAATCCCAGGACGAGCACACTTTTTTATATTTTTGCGAAATCAAACTCTGACCTATTACGGCATGCGTTCAATTTTTCGTGTTAAATATTGACGCTCTAGCGTCATAAAATAGTAACTTTTCACTCAGTACCTTACTCAGTAGACGAAGTTGCTCTTTTGATAAATAGTAACAGTTTATCAGTAATCTGTAAGGCTGTGGAGCGACTCAGCAGTAGATGTGTACAAAAAGCGGGAATAAAAAATCAACTTATCCACAAATAACGGCCGCGTTAAGCCCGGTTCATAATTGTCTGAAAGGGCTGTCCGTGTCCGAGTCCGTGTCCGTGTCCGTAAGAGTATTTTAATTCACACTTGTCCGGATGTCCGTAACAAGTTGTCCGAGAGTGTCCGTAAAGGCTGTCCGGATGTCCGGAAAACAAGTTGAATTCAGTTCAACTTTAGTCCATGTCCGTAAGCAACCAGCCAATCAAATGAAAGCTTTATTAGTCACGTGTATTTGCGTACACATGAAATTCCTCCGCGCATTGCGAAATTTTATTAAACTGTTCGTCATATGAGCCCTGTAGCTGCATTTTAGTGTGCTAAGAACATTTAAATTATTTTTTTGAAGGTTGCATTCTCACACGCTTGGTACGCTGCAGAATGAAAAGGCGTTATTTTATATGCATACGTACTGTCCGTAGGGTGTCCGTAACAGTATGAATTAATGGTGCTGACGGACACGGACACGGACAAATGTTACGGACAACCTTCCGGACACGGACACGTACTCAGCGACGGACAACTACGGACAGTTCCGCATTGCTATGAACTAGGATTTCCTACGGAATATTGACACTGTGAACTGAACTGACATGGTAACCACTTCTTACTCAGCAGAAGAGCTTGTTTGACAGTACTGCCGTGCCGGCCGGCCGATCACAAATACTAACCCTACCCTATTTACTTAGAAAACTAGCGCTGGCAATCATATATTTTTCGCTAACGTTATTGATCATTTCTTTAAGAAAAGTTATTTAAAATAGAAAAGCTTTCAATTATTGTAAATTGATTTACATTTTTCAAAAATGTTAACCAATTTTGTAATTTTCAAAAAAATATTTTTGCTGTGAAACAATTAGCAAGTGAAACAATTAGCATATCACTGTTTGTTCATTCATACTTCAGGAAGATGTATGGACAAGAAAACCTAGAGCACACATACAACGTCCGTTTCGCCCGTTTGTTGGACTCATAGGGTGGGATTCACTAAGTTAGACTGCGTTTAAACGCAGTCTAAAACGTTGGTCTAAGTTAAACATGATTCACAGAGATTGATATGATTAGTGTGTGTCATCTGATTTTTATGTTCTATTTCAATTCAAACCTTGTCTAACTTAAACGAACGTTTAGACCGAGTCCAAACGTGATTCACAAAGCCCGTTTAAGTTGAACGGGCTTGTTTAACAGAATTCTTTATTTGATTCTTTTTCAGTTCTATTGCAGAACATTTTGCTTGAATACGTACCGACAATGCTATTAATTTAGGTAATAAATTACTTTTTGAAAATTCAAGTAGTTAAAAAAATTTGACAATTGGTAAATAAAATAATTAATTTACTATTTAACATACAATTATATCAATTAAAAATTGAAATTAATTGAAACAATATTACAACAACAACCCTTAAAAATACCTAAAACGTAAGCTATCTTGTTGCAAGCTAAAATAATAAAGATGAAGCAGCAGCATTAAGCGATAATGAGAACAGTTTATACTTGGTATGATTATGCTTAAAGCTCAATGCCTATTATTAGTATTAATTATTACTTGAGTAATTTTTGTACTTTTTAATCATTTTTATAATTTTAAGTTAATTAGGTCGTTGACTTTACTAACTTTACACTTTACATAGGTAATACCTATGAACTGTTAATAGCAACAAATGCATAAGTAACCAGTATGGTAAACAAAATTTTCCTATTATCCACATAGCTGTCATATGAACGTATACTAGCAGCTAAAAACTAAAATAGACATGAAAATACACGATATTATTAGCCTTTAAGTTGAATAAGAACTAATTAAAACTATAAAAGTCAAAAATGTTAAAAAATACTTAAGTAAAGTAATGAAAATATACTTAGACTAACCGTAGACTAGCGAAAAGGCTAGTCTAAATTCGACACTAGCGGGCGTTTAAGTTAAACGAACGTTTAACTTAGACTGAGCTCGTGAATCAGGAATAGAACTTTATCAAATTTAGAACACGAAAATAGAACAAAATTTACACGCGAATCATATGCAGACTTAGACTGGGTCTAAACGTTCGTTTAGCTAGACTGCGTTTAAACGCAGTATAAGACTTAGACTGGGTCTAAGTTAAACGCGCTTTGTGAATCCGACCCATAGGGTGGATTTCACAACGCTGGTTTTACTAAACCATTGGTTTTACGTACGTTTTGCATGTTTTGCACATAATTTCATTACAAATTATCGTCTGATTCGTTACGAATTTCGGAGATTTTCTTAAACCATTGGTTTAGCTCAGCTAAAATTAAAAGTAAAACCAATGGTTTAGTAAAACCAGCTTTGTGAAATCCACCCATACTTTTACGGCAAACTACATTGCGACGCACGATTTACGGCTGTACTCACATACAAGTTCTATTCATACTTTCATGATTTCATACTTTGAACCGTATGTCCGTTCCGTTGTCTATACTGAAACGGAACATTGCTGCGATTTCTTAAAGCCATCAATATTTATATTAGCAGGGTTTGATTCGCTGCTATTTTTGCGCAAATAATTCGACGCTTGATGCTGGTAAAAAAACTGGGGTAGTACATAGGTAGCTGAGCAGATCATAGTAAACCTGCAACACACTGAACGCATTTTTATAAAAAAAACCGGTTTTCTGATAAAACGGACGTTTAAACTTTTGTGGTAGTTGTTTGTATAAATGAAATGAAGTTAAGGGGGCGCTCCGGGAATCGGGGGTTACATCGAAAATTGGCAAAAAAGTTGGTAAATGTCAAATTTTACTACATATATATGTAGTATGGCACAAAAGAACACTGGAGGCAAAATTTCAAATCACATGATCACGTCACGTGACTCCCAGAGCACCAAACGTGAGTGAATTTTCGGCAAACGATAACTCTGCTTATACTTTGCGTATACTCACACTTTATATATCAAAATGTAGCTTATCATGTCGGATATTTATGTCGGATTTGGATAAAAAAATGTCATTATGTGTTTTCGAAGTCGAATTCTGAGCAATAAAATTCATATAAAAAATTTCTAAGCTTCATTTTAAAAAACTAAAAAACTATTCAACTGCGCAGAGCCTAAGACTATAATTGTGCAAATTTTTGTAGAAAAATATTTTACCAACATTTTATAATCGAATGCCAAAAATTGGTTTTGTATTCACACAGACTATTTTTGAGTCTGCTGCTACTGAAAGTGGTTTGTTGTGCGATTTTTTTGCACAGAATGCAATAAAATTGTTTTAATTTTTCATTACGACTAATAGAATTGATGAAAAAAAACGTTGATGCACTGGCTTACTTGCTGAATTTGTGTAAAAGTCGAATAAAATCAGTAAATTGTCCAATTTTTTCCAAATTTTTTGCTATGGAGATATGCGCGTCAAAACATCAGAAATAGTATTTTGGGCAACTTTTCTCAAGAATGATAGGTCATTTTGGCAGTTTTTAAAAAATACGGCCCAAATCCTTGATTCCCGGAGCGCCCCCTTAAAAATGTTTGGCAGTTTACCGGAGAACATCGCAAAAATTTTCATGTCTCCAAATGTCGCGAATCGGTATCATTATTAGTTTCAGCATTTTTTTGCCTAACTTCAGTTAATTGTTGACGAATAAAAAATTGACCCACCCCAAAACCGCGAAAACCGGAGCGATCACTGTTTTCAAGCTATGTGTTTGGCTTTGCATTGCATTTTCCTTTGCGCAGTTAAACAAAGTTGTTCAGGCTTGAATTTCCTTCGATTTGATGTGCATAACACATAAAAAATTTTTTGAAAAATTCAGCTTTTTTCAGCAAGAAAAATAGATTTTCACGGAAATAGCTTTACAAGCCAGTGCATTTGCAGGATCAAGTGCAGCTGGGGGGGGGGAATAGTGGACCTATTTTTTGAAGTAGAGCACCTTGAGGGAAGCATTTTTTGTAATAGAACCCCTATCCACAGATTTGGATTTTCTGAGCTATGACCCCTTGAAAATGGAATTTTCAGTGTTTTTGGACGTGAACGTAGGCCAGTTCGAAGCCTAAATTGGCTATAATCTTTGTTTTCGGATAGTTTTGAGTGTGTTATGATGTTTTAAGGCATCGTCTAGGCTTAGTTGGCAGGATTCTCTAGGCCAAGCTGGCAGGATTTTTACTGAAAATTTCGATTTTTTTATTGCCTGAGCCTAAGCCTGAACCTAAGCCTAAGCCTGATACTAAGCCTAAGCCTAAGCCCCATACTAAGCCTAAGCCCTAAGCAGTGGCGGATCCTGGGGGGGGGCCCACGGGCCCCGGCCCCCCCCCCCCTTTGGCTCTGGGCCCCCCCCCCCCTTTGCCAAAGAGGGCCTATAGAAAAAAATTTCCGATACCTCTCCAATTGACCGAATTTGGCCTAAAAATCAAAAATTTCCCCAATTTTTTTTCTGGGGGCTGCCGCCCCCAGACCCCTGCAATCCTGTGCTCCATATTTTTTGCCTTTGTGTTCTATTAAAGCCTGTTTATGTGTATATGGGTGCATTGTACACTATTTATTTGCTTAAGACACTGTTTAATGTATCCTTTTAGATGTCTTATCGCAGCAAAAATGACATTTTTAATGATTTTGCAAAAATGATTTTACAGCAACTGTTGCTTAGAAATGCTGTTTCATTGGAAATGTTATTTCAAAACTCCAAAAAAGGTCCAACCTCTGGGGCTGGGGGCAGCCGCCCCCATTCCCCTGCAAGCCCCTGCAAGCAACCACTCGTCCACTCTGATTTTTACAAAAGTGTCGCTTAGAATTGCTTCTTGAATGGAAATTTTATTTCAAAATTCCAAAAAAGCTCCAGCTTCTGGGGGCTGCCGCCCCCAGACCCCTGCAACCACTTTGATTTTTTACAATAAGTATTGCTTAGAATTGCTTTGTCAATGCAAATTTTATTTTAAAATTCCAAAAAAGCTCCAGCTTCTGGGGGCTGCCGCCCCCAGACCCCTGCAACCACTTTGATTTTTTACAATAAGTATTGCTTAGAATTGCTTTGTCAATGCAAATTTTATTTTAAAATTCCAAAAAAGCTCCAGCTTCTGGGGGCTGCCGCCCCCAGACCCCTGCAACCACTTTGATTTTTTACAATAAGTATTGCTTAGAATTGCTTTGTCAATGCAAATTTTATTTTAAAATTCCAAAAAAGCTCCAGCTTCTGGGGGCTGCCGCCCCCAGACCCCTGCAACCACTTTGATTTTTTACAATAAGTATTGCTTAGAATTGCTTTGTCAATGCAAATTTTATTTTAAAATTCTAAAAAAGCTCCAGCTTTTGGGGGCTGCCGCCCCCAGACCCCTGCAATTGCTATGACTTTAGGACGTGTTGCTGACAACTTTTTCAGTGCAAATTCACCGTCTAAATTCTACAAAGCTAAACCCCTGCAGACTGGCGCGCCCTGTTAGTTTGCTACATTGTGTGCGCGTTTCGGGGGGCGGCCCCCCCCCCCCCCCCCCCGCTTCCCCCGGTCGTCGACCAACAGTACAGCCCCTTCGTCGCGAAGTCCTGGATACGCTACTGCTATGCAATGTGTAAAATAACACATAAAACATAACATAACAATCGACACTACTAAAAAAACGCCTCGCAAAAAATTTTTCACGCTCGCTACCCCCCCCCCCCGGTCGACACCCAAGGTGGGGCCCCCCCTTTGAGAATTCCTGGATCCGCGCCTGGCCCTAAGCCTAAGCCCAAGCCTAAAATTAAAGGCCAAGTTTGAATTTGGTCAAAAATTGGACGTTTCTGGCGAATTCGACCAATTTTTCGGCTGGAACCCGGTCAAAGAGCCTTTGTTTTGATTCTAAAAAATTGTAAACAATAATTGACACCATTTAGACACGATTAGAACGCAAAAATCAAGGGCTTTGGAAAAATAATTGTAAAACGTCCCTCACTGAGGGTTCAGATTTCGGGGGGTCATATCTCAGAAAATCCAAAAAATGAAATAGGGGTTTTTGAAGCAAAAATGCTTCCCCCAAGGTGCTCTACTCAAAAAAATAGGTCCACTATTCCCCCCCCCCAACTGCATTTAACCCCATTTACACGACGTGGCTGATCCAGGGGGGGGGGGCACAGGAAAACTTTTCCCAGAAAAAACCCAGAAAAATCCCAGAAAAAACCCAGAAACCAAAATGGTTTCTGGGTTTTTTCTGGAATTTTTCCGGGTTTTTTCTCGGGTTTTTCTAGGGTTTCTGCTTCCTATTTTTCTATAGTTTCTGGGTTTTTTCCGGGTTTCTGGATTTTTTTTCTGGGTTTTTTTCTGATTATCGAGATCTGTTTCTGGGTTTTTTCTGGGTATTTTCTGCGTTTTTTCTGGGTATTTTCTGGGTTTTTTCTGGAAAATGTTTTCCTGTGGGCCCACGGGCCTCCGCCCCCCCCCCTTTGGCACTGGGCCCCCCCCCCATTGCCAAAGAGGGCCTACAGAAAACAATTTCCGATACGTCTCTAATTGACCGAATTTGGCCTAAAAATCAAAATTTTCCCCCATTTTTTTTCTGGGGGCTGCCGCCCTAAGACCCTGCTAATATTTCTTGCTTTTATGTTCCAATAAATCGTGTTTATGTGTATATGGGTGCATTGTACACTATTTATTTGCTTAAGGTGGTAGTAACGATTTCGACGATTTCTTACATTAGAAATTAGAGAAATCTTTTTTTCGAAGCGAATAGTAAACTAGTCTAAAAGTAACCATAATTTTATGAAACTAGATCAAAATATACACAAATAATATTTTATTCAGTTCAAAATGTACAAGATAAGACTAGCTACCACGTTGGCTTACTGTTTAGTAAGCCAATTTAGTAGCTAGCCTCAAACTAAGAATTTTGACAAATAAAAAAAAACCAACATCACAATTTTAGTCTAGTTTACAAAAATTATTGCGGTTTTGCTGTGAGTTTCAAAATTGCGACAAAAACGTGCTTCAAAGTTATATCGTCGAAATCGTTACTACCACCTTAATACACTGTTTATTGTATCCTTTTAGATCAGGGTTTTTTTTAGTCAAAAATGGCGTCATTTGCAGAAATGAAACTTAAAAATGACGTTCAGAAAATAAAAATGACGAAGCTTTGACGAAGCGTTTTGAGCAAATATTGACGCTGATTTGACCAAATTCGGCCTAAAAATTGAAAAAATTTTTTTTCTGGGGGCTGCCGGCCCCAGACCCCTGCAACTTAGTGGCTTGTTATTATTATAAAAATGCCCTTTCACCAAGTATAATGGTCGGACAATATGAGCTATTATCTGTAAATTTTTATGTTAGATTGCAAAAAAAGTGCATTTATTAATGCACTTTTGCAATTGCAAAAAAGTTCAAAAAAGCATTATTACAAAAAATCGAAAATGTCATCCTCTCTCCGAATTTTTTTACTTTAAATTTTACCGAAATCTTCGGCACGCAGATGTACAAGGGGGGGGGTCTGGGGGTGTTCCCCCCGAGATTTGAGATTCCAGGGGAGCATACCCTCCTCAAAGTTGAAAAAGGTGCCCGAAAACTTAAAATTTGCCCCAGACTGCTTTAAAAATGAGCAAAAAGCTAAAAGTTGCGACATATTTTCAATTTTTGCAAAAATTTTTCCATTTTTAGGCAAAAGCTTGGAATTTTGGGGTTGCTTTAGGTAAAAAACCGCTTCAATTTAGATGTATTATCGTAGCAAAAATGACATTTTTAATGATTTTGAAAAATTATTTTACAATAAGTGTTGCTTAGAAAAATAGAAATGCTGTTTCAATGGAAATTTTATTTCAAAACTATTAAAAAAGGTTCAGCCTCTGGGCCTGGGGGCGGCCCCCATTTCCCTGCAAGCAACCACTCTGATTTTTACAATAAGTATTGCTTAGAATTGCTTTTTCAATGCAAATTTTATTTTAAATTTCCAAAAAAGCTCCAGCTTCTGGGAGCTACCGCTCCCAAACCCCTGCAACCACTCTTATTTTTACAATAAGTATATATGTATTGCTTAGAATTGCTTTTTCAATGCAAATTTTATTATAAAATTCCAAAAAAGCTCCAGTTTGTCTGGGGCTGCCGCCCCCAGACCCCTGCAACCACTCTGATTTTTACAATAAGTATATATATATATATTGCTTAGATTAATTTAATTTAATTAATAATTTTTAATTTTTAATTAATTAAATTAATTAATAACTTAATTTTCTGTTTAGTTTCCACAGATAACCATTAATTTGAAAATTCTAAAACTTAACCTAAGCCTCCGCCTAAGCCCAAACTAAGGATTTATACTGGCCTGACGCCCGAACTAAGTGTAAACAGTAACCACTTCATTCCAGTTATTTTGTAACAACCTCCCCCATTCAACAAAAATAGTTTAACGTTCGCACAATATGCGCTGTTATCGGCATATTTTTTAGGTAAATTCTGAGGTTTATTGTGCCAAAACTTTAGCATTGGCTAAAATTTTTTAGAGTGCTAAAACTTTTTGAGAGTCTGCTAAAACTTTTTGGTCGTTTTAGCCAATTTGCTAATCGGTAGATGAAAGATATATAAATAAATAAATTAGGACTATGCGTCCCCATAATTGACCGTTTTTTGCCATTAAACGCAAAAAATTTTAATAACTTTTAAATTTTTAACCCTCCCATCGGTCTACTTAATTTTGAACCCCCCACCGTCAAAAAAATCAGTTAAAAATTTACATTTTTTCTTGGCCAAAAAACACAGATTTTAACAAATTTTGGCCAAAATTAGGTAAAAAACCGCTTAAATTTCATAAAAATGCTGCTTTTTTTAAATTTTTGGTCGAAAATTTTCTCTCGGTACGCCACTGTAAGATAACGCTAACTAGCAATATTGCTGCAGCGCAACGGTACTGTAAAGACTTAATTTAATTTTGACGAACGAAAAATAAAAATGACGACAGGAATTTAAAAATGACGCCAGAATGATGAAATCCGATTTTGAAAAAAAAACCCTGGTGCCTAGGGACCTCCTAGTCTTCCTGAGGTCCCTAAACTTACGCGCTTACTTCTAAGCTAACCGCTAAACTTTTAAATATAGCTATAAATGTGAATATTTAAACGAAACGCCCATTTTTTCAGTGTGAAATTTGATCCATTTGATTATGTATACGTATAGTACATATTATACTTATTTGCAACTTATAGCAAAATATTAGTTTAAGGTTTTATACACTGCTGGAGAGCCACCAGGAAGATGTCACAAAAAGGTAAGTGCCGGATTGTGACTGCTGACATCATTACGTAGCGTAGGGATAGTATATCTGTATAATATAATCAGTGGCTGATTTAGGGGAGAGGTGTGCGGCAAGTCAGGTAATTGGACACCAGGGTCTCCGACCTCCGTCTTTCGTATAGCAGGCGGGGAAAAAACCCACCCCATTTTTTGGGGGAAAAACTCACCCCGGTTCCAGAACCCGGGTATGTGGTACAGGTCTAAAAATTTGCCAGCGTATATATAGTATATACAGGCCCTGTAGGCTAACGTATATAGGCGGTATCCAAACGGGGTCTCGTTGGCATTTTTTATGAGTCAAAAATTTTGACCTCCCATTTTTGACCCGAAATGGCTGCAAGGGAGGTTAATTTTTGAGTCTCATTTCTCAGCACTGAGATGCGAGCTCAGATGTAAAAACACTTTTACAGAGGAATACCCTTCCTCTATTCATGACCGCAGTGGCAGGTCCTTCCTTCTTTCGTACGAGGGAGGCATGACCGAAATTAGACGGGAGTTAAAAAACCCATGTGGGGGAAAAACACACTTTTTGAAAATGGCCTGGTGATGTCGAAAAACCAATAGCTACCCCAAAAGACTCATGGTAGTGCATAAAGACGTTTACTATTAACACAAATGCACATACTGACACTTTCCCCCACATGGGTTTTTTACCCCCAAATAAAACGTCAACGTATTCCACACAATGTTTATTGTACGGGCCAAATAAAAGAGGGTTGCGTTGAGGACCAGAAAAATGGGAAGAGCGATCAAAAGTGATGTAATAAAATAGATGGTCACCAGTGGTGGATTTAGGGGGGGCTGGGTGTGCTGCAGCTAGGGATAGACCGCTGGCTCGGCTCGGCTCGGCAAATTGCCTTTGGCTCGGCAATTTTGCCGAGCCAGGCCGAGAGCTGAGACAGTCGTGAATTTTCAACAACTAACTTTCGAAAGTTTAAAAACTCTTCCCAGAATCCAAAAAGCAAGAGCTGTTCTGTTACGATGTTTGTGTTTTTCCGTTAAAAAACAGCTGTCTCATACCGGTATATCCCGGGGGGAGAACGGCCGCCCTACCCAAATTTTTTTGATTGGAATTACTTCGTGTAAGAATATGTGTGTATTAGACGCAATTTGTTTGATTAATATACTGTTTTGTGTTACGTTTATATCATTGCAAAAACGACATTTTTAATAAATTTGCTGTCCGCATTGCAATATCGAAAAGCTTCGTAAATTTTTCAACTTTTCACTCTGGCGCCCGTTGCACAATTAACAGTTAATCAACAGCTGAAAAAGCGGTGGTAAGATAAGCAATATTCCATGGTTCTTCAGATATAGTAAAAGATAGTAAAAGTGAAAAAATTTAATGATAAATACTAAATTCATATAGTAATATTGTTGGTAAAAACCGGCTTCGTGGCGAAAATGGACGTCAAAATAAATCTGGCCCTCCACAGGAATCTGAATTTTCTGTAAATTTTTTTCAGTTGTACATTTTTCAGATGTTATATAAACAATTTCCAGCATTTTACAGACTTTCAGAAGAATTTAAGATAATTTTCAGAATAATTCAGACAAAGTTCAGATAATTTCACCCAGAATTCAGAGACTCTAAATTTTATCTGAAAAAATGTTACTGTCTAATTCTACAGAAAATTCAGATTTACTGGTTTTCCTGTACTTTCAAGTTTCATCCTTTTGTCGACGTCATTGTGTAGCTATCGATATAATTGATGAATTTTTATTGAATTTTCGCACAATTTGCAGTTTGCCACCAAAAGTAGCAAACATTTATGCTACCCCCCTCCCGTGGTAGGTTTTGCACTGCCAAGCGCGTAGTCGGCGGGGGGGGGGGGTCGCGGGGGTCGCGACCCATCTTTTTTTGGTCGAACCTGAAAAAATTGTTTACAACGGCCCCCCCTTTGGTTTTTATCGCCCGGCCGAAAAAAAATTCTGATAGGTTTCCAATTGACCAAATTTGGTCTGAAATTCAACAAATTTTAATTTTCTTCTGGGGGCTGCCGCCCCCAGAATACACTGTCTATGATACTATACATTACTGTCTATGATGTTTCCATCTTTTGTTTTACTTTGCTTGTCGGAAAATATTTCTGATAAGTCTCCAGTTGACTAAATTCTGCCTAAAAATTTCAAAAATCTCCATTTTTTTTCTGGGGGCACCCGCCCCCAGGCCCAGACCCCTGCTTTCTGTGGCTTAATTCTCTTCGCGTTTTCACCACTGGCGACCCGAATCCCTCGGCTGTCTCTGAATTTAGGAAGGAGCTTCCCTCGTCCCCTCCAACTGCATCAGTATCAAATAAAAGCTCTAATCCTTCCTTGCTTCTTGACATAAGTCAAAATTTGTCACTTAAAAAAAAGTTGTGCCCCAAAACATTGATTCCCGGAGCGCACGACTAAATTTTGACAAAACCCAAAATTAATCATAGCCAGCCGGCTCGGCTCGGCTCGGCACCGAAATTCCCGGCTCGGTCTAACCCTAGCTGCAGCCTCCTGAGTTGGTGGCTCACGTTGCTGCCCCCCCCGGTCGCAGCTCCGGATGCAGCTCCCAAATTACGGTGCAAATTACGGTCTGCAAGTTTAGCAGAAAGAACGACCTTTAGTCCAACTATGTTGTCAACAACTCCAATGTTTGACACTGCGATTCGTAAACATCCAGACTAAAGACTCAACTTTTAGCGCTATAATTTTTAGTCTACTACTATACTGCACGGTCTTGATACCTACGACTGCACGTGGATCGTGTGTGTCTGGCGTGCGGTTGGGAGAAACTTTCGAAAAAAACCTGAATTGTCGAAGTTGTTGCTGCAACGTTATATATGTATATATATGACTGACTTTCTGAGAAAATCGACCAATTCGTGCTTAACTTTTCGACCCTCTTCGATTTTCTTCATTTTTATATATGTCATAGAGGTAGTCACCAAAATAATCAAAATCAAATTAGTTTCGCCCAAATCCCTGTGGTTGTTGAGATATGGCTCTTCAAAAATGGTGATTTTGTGCGTTTTTTGCTCCTCGACCACTCGTCACTTATACGCTTCTCCTGGCTCCTGCTGACTCTGCACAAATGCGGTTTTCTGAGATATTACACCCATATATACGTTCTTTATAATCTTTGCAAAAGAGTGCTGAAGTATTGGCACTGTAACTTTTTACATGAGCTTCAATGAGATTTTTTTGGCACTCTTCATGGTCATTTTTTTTAGATCTTTCGCTTTTTCTGCCTATTCAAAGGTGCGGGCAGGGCCTAAATTTTATTTAATTTTGTTGCTCTATTACTGTAACTAGTTTGTGCAAAGTTTCATCAAAATCGTTGATGGGTTGGGTATTCATTTTTCCAAAAGTTTACCTTCTTGTATTGTTGCATAGTAATGTTCTACTGCAATATTTCCAAGTATATAATTTGTTTGCTGTCAAATTTGAATCTTGTTGGTACTTATACTGTTTTATAAACTATTGAACACCCAGTACGTCAAGTTTTATACAAATTGAACATGGGTTACTGCTTGATTGTTGTCAAAATCGACCGCCAAACGTCCATAATCGACTTATCACCACTTTCAGGAATTCAAAGCCTTATATCTGAGCCTAGAAACGGTTTAGAACCATTATTTTTGAAGCAAAAATGGTCAAAATGACCCCATAAGTTGTTTTCAATTAAAAAGTAAATTTTTTTAAAATTTTCAAAATTTTTGAGCAAAAAATGTCGATAAAATTATCAAAATTCAACTTTTTGACTTTTTGCTTGAAAACAATTTTGACCATTTTTGCTTCAAGAATAATGGTTCTAAACCGTTTCTGGGCTCAGATATAAAGCTTTGAATTCCTGAAAGTGGTGATACTTGATAGAAACGTCCTTGTGGACGTTTGGAGTTCGATTTTGACAAAAATCAAGCAGTAACCCATGTTCGATTTGTATGAAACTTGACATACTGGGTGCCTACTAGTTGATAAAACAGTAGCAATAACAAATAGATTTGATTTTGAAAGCAAAGAAACTAGATACTTGAAGATATTGCGGCAGAACATTACCATTCAACAATAAAAGAAGGTAAACATTTGGAAAAATGAATACCCAACCCATCAACGATTTTGATGAAACTTTGTACAAATTAATTACAGTAATAGAGCAACAAAATCAAATAAAAATTAGGCCCTGCCCGCACTTTTGAATAGGCAGAAAAAACCAAAGTTCAAAAAAATGCTTATAAAGAGTGCCAAAAAAATTTCAATGAAGCTCATGTAAAAAGTTACAGTGACAATACTTCAGCACTCTTTTGCACAGTTATAAAGAACGTATATATGGGTGTAATATCTCAGAAAACCGCATTTGTGCAGAGTCAGCAGGAGCCAGGAGAAGCGTACAAAAGACGAGTGGTCGAAAAGCAAAAAAACGCACAAAATCACCATTTTTGAAGAGCCATATCTCAACAACTACAGGGATTTGGGCGAAACTAATTTAATTTCGATTAGTTTGGTGACTACCTCTATCACATATATAGAAATGAAGAAAATTGAAGAGGGTCGAAAAAAAAGTTAAGCAACCTGGGTCGATTTTGGTCGATTTTCTCAGAAAGTCAGTCATATATATATATATATATATATATATATATATATATATATATATATATATATATATATATATATATATATATATATATATATATTATATATATGTATATATACGTCTTACGTACACCTGTGACTTGTCAAAGCAAGCATATACTTACATATTGACATTTTAATTTAGGTGCAGGTGGTCGCAGAGTCGGAGGGCGAGCAGGTGGTTCGGACGAACCCCAGGCACCTGGCAGAGCGCAGCCACAGGCTTGTAGGGGAGCCTCGAGAAGTCAGGGCTCCAGGGGAACCCCGTTAAGTGAGGCCTTAATAAAAGCCGTTTAAGGGGGTGGTGTCGTGAAAGCAGTCGATTTTGCGCAACCGTAAAACTTTCAGATAAGGATAAGACATTGTTTTTCATAAATTTTGAAAATATATGTATTTATAAAATATATACAAAATAAAATATTTTTATATATATATATATATATATATATATATATATATATGTATATATATATATATAAAAAATAATATATAAGTAAGTATTTTCGTCAAGTTTCATCAAAATTGATGTAGCATACATTTAGCAGTGAGGTCGCTAATTCGGAAAAATGTCGTTCTGAAAACCTATTCACATTCGATAATTTCGCCTTGAATATGGAAACTGCGGAAACTGTGAAGCATTCACAGTAATAATGATAAATTGTAAAAAATCTGAAAGCTTATTTGAAAATCAAAAGAAAAACGTACGTTCATTTTTCTTTTATTATTTGTGGCAAAAAATTGTGCGTCGACATGTTATGTGTACTTCTCAAGCTGGCCAATCTGATATCCTGTTTGATTTTTTGAACTTTTATGTCCCTATTGTGTGATGTCTGGCTTACAATTAGAGATTGGTTCAAGATATTGGCAGTCTTAGTGTCTGTCTGGTAGTAATTATTCAACACAGCATAACATTAGACTAGTTTCTCAGTGAACGTACAATTTCAAAGCAAAAAGCCCTCGTTTTACAACATAATATATATACTAGTTCTCAGCGCATAGTAAATGCTCAGTCATAGTATATACCCTTATTGTTATGTTACCGTGATCGCTTCAGTTTTTAGGGTAGACAGATCAGTTGCTGATGCCCTGTTCATCATCCCCTGAATCTTTTGGAGTATTAACGCATACTTGACCAGAGTTGCGTATTTGCCGTTGTGCTGAAGTTATGAGTATAGAGACATTGTAAAATAATGTATAGAAACCGGTAATTTGATCTGTTTAGTTTTGCATGTCAGTACATAAACTCATTCAATGGTGTTTTAATTTAGCAACCGCTGGTCGAAGTCATGTTGTCCATGGTGCTGGTGCTACCACCGATAAACCCACCGAGAAAGAGTCTCCACCCCAGCGAGGCTCTCCGCCTTCTAAGGGATCCCCGACCGGTTCCGAGACTCCAGAAAAATTGGCAGAAGGCATGAAGGCAGTCAGTATTTTTTAATTAATTTGTTTAATCCTTATACGCAATTTAATGGGAAAAAATTGGGCGGTTGTTCCTTTATGATGAACACAACAACATGAAGATACAATCCCGGATTTTGGCCCGTCGAAGCGTTTCTTAATCATGTCTGCTGTTTATGAAACAAATGTGTGTTGATGTGCCAAAGTTTACAAAATTAGATACAATGCGTTCTATTTGGTACGTATTTTACTTGAAATCCCGTAATGTGTTAACTGATTGGATGTTGTACGCATACTATTTCAGATGAGCGTGCTGCACAGACCAACCCCAGGCACCATGGGTCGGGCATTTCCTGTCCGGGCCAACCATTTTGCCATTCATTTCAAAGACGGCGCCATCGTTGTTCAGCAGTATGAAATTGAAATCAAATATGTCGGTTTTCAGCCGAAACAGGATGATACCAAACCTGATCGTAAATTAAAACCGTGAGTCTGCTGTGGGCCGTGGCCTGTGTTTTGCTTTTTTTTTAATTTTTTAGTTTTGACTTTAGTAGGAGTTGTCTTTAGGATTGTCGAAATTTGGGCTGCTTAATATCCCATGTGTTTTTGTCCTGATTAAATTAGGTTATCAGAAGGAAATGATTAACTATATGTATTGAAGAAAAATAAATAGCCAGAGTACTTACTCCGAATTTTAGTTTCATAGACAGTCTCAAAATTTTCGTCCGATGACACGCATTGTCAGCTGTATCATATTCGTCATTACTCTCCGGACGACTCATAATTCAAATATTTAAGCTCAAATTCAAACTAAAATACAGAACAAAATATAAATTAAATTAAATTATAATTGATTAAAACATTTGTCTAAAATTTAAAATTATTTATACCTATTTATAAGTATGTGTATATTATAGCTGCTATAAATGCCATGAATTTCGAAGCAGTGCGGACATAACAATCAAAGCTAGCTAGCTCGGAAAAAGCTAATATATAGTTGGTAGCTAGTTTCAACGAACATGGTTCATAATTAGGTGTTTTCGGTATTTTTTATTTTGTATAATTTCTGTTTTGTAAAAACTGTATTTCTTATTTTGCAGAAATGAGCAGCGGGAACTCTTTTGGTCTACAGTTGTGAGCGACACGGCCACGTTTCCAACTCCCTATATGCTGGCATATGACGGCTCCCGTCTAGCTTTCACTACCAGAAAGTTGCGTTTTCCTGACGGCAATGAACAGGTAGCGAAATACAGATTAGTTGCTGTATTTATTTACTACTTTCAAGTATCGTTTTTTACCTGACTTAAGGGGTTTTTACTTGGTACCCAGGTAAAAATCAAAGCTCAGTTTTGCTTATTTTCACATATTATTATGTTACTCCTCCAAGGCACCTCTACCTCAGATAAGAACAATTAAATGTGAAAAAACGGCTCTTTTTGGGCCCGCCAAATTTGAGTTACGTTACATTAATTTGACGTCACTAGACACTCCACGGGCAATATTTGAAATGGATTATAGAGGTGCAGATATGATATTAGGATATCGGATCATGCAACAATCAACCTCGTCAGTAATTACAATTTCGGGTGAAGGGACGCTTTGTGGACACAAAAACGTTTTGTTGCGCCAAAGATTTACACGTAAAATTGAATTTTTAAGAGCACTTAGTGACAAATTGGCAGTAGCCTTCGTTCCAGTTTTTTTACATCTGCGATGCGCCTTCGCGTGAGCTATAAGAACCTAAAATTTTCATTTAAGGTAGCCAGCCCCACCCGTAAGGTCAGAGTTGTCGTAGACAAAGAGTCTGCTGGTCTGTTCGCATGAGTTCCTCAAATAGCATGATTATAAGTTGTTTTGTGCAGTGTTGGAGACATAGGACTGGCATAATTATATATACACATAAAATTTAGTCCATTCCAGACCATTCTATTCAAGGCTAAATTGCATAGGTTACTTTGAAGTAAAAAACAAGTTGTTTCTCTTGCAGGCATTTTTATTCGAAGTGGAACGACTGTTGGATCGTGATAACCGACCACAAAAGTACAGTGTTCGCTTCACACACACTGGCCAGGTCTTTGTGGACATGCAGTCGGTGGCCAGTGAAGACTACCAGACGCCGCTGCAAGTCATCGATCTGGTGCTGAAACAGTCGCGGGCCTGTCCATATGCTCAGCAAAGGTAAAGGATGCTGGGGGATGGAGCAATACTGTTGAAATTGTCAGGAAAGCTTTGATTATAGACTGGAAAAAAGGCAAACGGCAGTCATGAAAGCTGTTATAAGCATGAGTGGACAGTTGAGTTACTTTAAAAGGAGCTGTCGACAGAGGGGGGGGGGGGTGGGGTTAACACTGCGATGTAATTAGGGGTGGAGGTCAAGGTCAATCTGGGGGGGGGGGGGAGCGGACCTTTTTGAGATTGGAAAACCTGGGCGGGAGAAAGCTATTTCCCCAGGGCTCCCCCGCGCCCATGTACTGTTGCGTGTCAAGTCGTTTCCAAATTTTTATCCTTTCCGTTCATAAATATAAGGTGCAATGGTGTGTTATTTTAGTTTCGATTTTCCCTTCACCCCCGCAGGTCGGGGCTTTTATCGCCAGCCCGAGCCGTCAGTGGACGGGGGTCGGCAAGTGTCGCGCTATGAGCTGGGCAAGGCACGACAGTGCTGGAAGGGTCACCTCACTTCGGCACACATTGGCACTGGATACAAACCCTATCTCAATGTCGATAGTACGGCTTACGGTTTACTGCTCGAGTAGCTTAACAAAGATATAATATCCACTGGGTTCTAGGTTGTAGCTTTTCTTGCAGAGGATCCGTATAGCTTTAATAGTTCAAGAATTGACGGCCTCATAGTTGTAGATTAACGTCTGATCCTATTAATGAATAACCGCAGGATATGTATTATGTCCCCAACGTTGAGTTTCTAAACTGATGACAACTACTCGTGCTACTTCACTTCCTGACCCTCCTTACTGTGCACCCTTAGGGCTCTGTCAAAAGTTTTGTTTCGTCACGTGTCTTGTTGTCTCTGTCGCTAGCTGCCTCTTGTACTGCTCTGTTTATAACTTCATGGACTGATTGATTGATTGATTGACTGTTGCAGTTTCCCACACGGCCTTCTTCAAGAGCGTTCCCGTGCTTGAGTTCATCTGCGAAGTGTTAGGCGATCGTGACCCGCGGTCGCCATGGCAATGGCCCAACCTGTCCACCGACGCCTACATGGAACCAGCTCCGTTGCGGCTGTTTGAAAAGGAAATCAGGGGTAATATTGATTTACTGGTTGTTTGTGCTCGACTGTTTTTGGGGCTTTTTTAGAGAACTTGTTTCAGTAATTATTACGTAATGTTTGACAATTAACTAGGGTAGTTTGGATTGGAAACTAATTAATTATGCTGTTATTTTTTGGGTGATTCTTAAATGATTAAACCTTTCAATTAGCTCTTGCATTTTAAAAGCATTTTTCGATTTTCATTGAAAGATTGTTTCGTGCTTTACACACTATTATTGATTGTTGTTTAAGGGGGTAGTGTCGCGAAAGCAGTCGATTTTGCGCGACTGTAAAACTTTTTCAGTAAATGATAAGACATTGTTCTTTATATATTCTAAAAATATGTGTCAAACCAAATATTGTCGCCAAGTTTCAGCAAAATTGATGCAGTATCCAGTTAGCAGTGAAGTCGCAAAGTCGGAAAAATGACGTTTTGAAAACCTATTCATATTCGATAATTTCGTCACAATTGTAAACTTTTTTGTTTAAATTCTTTACACAGACTAAAAGCACATATGCTCTAATTTATGCACACAAAATTTAGTGCAATTTGCTTGAGTGGTTGTGGAGTAATACCTGTTTGAATTGTGAAATTGTGCGTAAACTGTGAAGTACTCACAGCAATAATGATAAATTGTGAAAAATTTCGACGCTTATTTTAAAATCAAAAGAAAAACGAACCTTTATTTTTTATTCTTCTTATTGGTGGCAACAAATTTCGCGTCAAAACATTATATGTACTTCACGACTGGCCAATCTGATATCTGGCTTGATTTTTGGAACTTTCATGTCCCTATTGTGTGATGTCTGGCTTACAAATGGTGATTGGTTCAAAACATTGGTAGATATTGGTAGTCTAGTGTCTGGCAGTATTTATTTGACACCATATAGCATTTTACTAGTTTGTCAGTGAACGTATAATTTGAAAACAAAAAGCTCTGTTTTTGCAACTTATGAGCAAAACTGCTTTGGCGACACTACCCCCTTAACTGGCTCAAGGTTTTTGTACAAGCACGGATGATTTGTGCTTGTTTTCTTTCTTATTAATTTGTTAATTCTAGTCAATTGTGTTAATTTTAGGTCTGAGAGTGCAAACAACTCACATGCCTGACAATCCCAGAACCTACCGTGTGCTGAAAGTGACTAAAGAAACCGCTAGAGAGTTAACGTAAGTCCACTATGTTCGATCGAGTACGTTAAACCATGGTTTTATAAAACCATCTTGGTGAAATTCACCTTAGTCTTCTTACAGTTTCGGAGAGGTTTTTTTACTACAGTTAAGGTGATGACTAATAATTTTAACCTGTTTTAGCCTTATATTCATAAGTTCGGACTAAAATAAGTCTAGTCCGTAAAGTTGGCAAAGGAATATTAAGAAATTACTTTTTTGTGTTTCACGTGGACTTTTATTAATCAATAAATTTTACAACAACCAAAACTGTGTGGGGTGTGTTGTAGCATCATGTTTTGGCCGTGCAGTGGGAACTTTTTCAAAGGTCTAAAAAATTCTAGTGTTAAGAATTTTTGATGTCAAGTTTTATTGTATTTTTTAAGGTTTCTCATGAAAGTTCCCGAGACGGGCGAAGAAAGATCGATAACGATCATGAACTATTTTCAATTGAAAAATCTGCCTTTGCGGTACGATGTTATGGTTTTGTTTTTTTGGCTTAAGTTATTTGCAGTGTGCATTGTTTTTATTCTGTATTGGAATAGTTTGAGTTAGTGTATGTGACTGCAAAAGTTTATACGTATAACATGATGCCAATGAAGCGTGGCAATATGTAAAGTAGGGAAGGGTCGGAGCATTTTTTGCCCTCTCATTTCCTGTCGCAACCTTTTGTTTTTCTATATTTTTCCAAACTTGACACTCTTTTTCTTTAGAAGACAACGTGATTCGTACTTCAGAGAATCTAATTTATTAATGCCATCAATTTTAACTGCGTAACTATATTTATTCATTGTCTTTCAAAAGTCTTATTCGGAGCATTATCGAGTTTGGCTTAAGGTGGTAGTTACGTTTTCGCAGCTTTTTTCAAAGTTCTATTTTGTAGCAATTACTAAATCAATTTACAAGCGGTCTTTTGCATATTATTAACCCACTTATTTTTTACAAAATTACAATTTTTCAACAGTCGATGTTACTCATAGTGTGCACGCTAACTATTTTGGTGAAGCTTATCAGCTCAAATTTTTGCATTTTCTCTCGTATTTCGTTATTTCGTCACTGTGGTAAAAATATTCCGCATACAGTCAAGCAATTTATACCAAAGGCACGTTGATGTGTTATGAAAGTGCTGGTATGATTAACTAAACGTAATAATTTAGCATATTTTTACAATGAGCAAAAGTTCGCCTCAAATTTTGCTAAAAAGTCAAGAAACGGCAGTTTTTATGACTTTGGTAGGCTGTAAATAAAAAATAATCAACCTTTTCGCTCAATTCGAAAAAGGTATAGGGCAAATTTATTTGGCTACTGTCAAGTATGCTTTCTTTGCATTCTTATGAACTGAACAGGGTATTTGTTACTTCAACTGAAATCACTCAGTGTGCTCAGAAATGACGGATTATTTAAAATTTTTTTAATTTAGTTAAATAGGGCCTCATTGGTGCCAGCTAATATTACATTAAGCACAGTTTGCCCGTACCCTTTGAAAAAATGGCGGACAAAAGATTAAAAAATGACGTTTCAGGAGACAATTCGTTTCAGAAAATTTGCGATTTTTGAAGGGGTTTAAATAACACTGCCAATGCTCTTGGCTGCTGTGACCTATACTAACCAAATTTTGCGGGTATAATAAATGCGTTTAAGGGGGTAATGTCGTTCAGTGTAATTTTTGCGCCCACAGAACTCAAACTAAAAACGAACTACGGCTTTGAAACTTTAACCACATTATCTTTAGGAAAATATCCCCACCCGTTTTTTTCCTTTTCTAAAAATAGTTTGTAGAGTTGGTGTTATGGGCTTTTGAAAATTTTAGAGAAAAGTCAAATTACGTGATTTTTGCACAAAATGTCGTTTTCTCAACGTAGAAACGACTTATCAACTATATCAAAAAAACGGGTGGGGATATTATGTCAGTGCATAACTGCAAAAAGTTTAGTAGTTGTTGGCTGATCTTGAGTTTCATAACTGTGGCGCAAAGATTAGTCAAAAAAACCGCTGATGGGGTGTATTCAAACGATTGCAGCAGTAAAATTCAAAAGATAATCTGCTTTTAATTATAGGTTTTTTAAAGCTAGAAAGTGTAAAAAAATTGTGTTAAGTAGTTTTTAGTTAAATTGTAAAAAAATAAGTGTTATGGTAGTTTAAAAAAACACCTAAAAACGCAATTACCCCCTTAAGGGACTATATGTATGTAAATTATGGTGCCAACATCTTATTGGTATTTTGTGATATTGGCATGAGAAGTCAGAATTGAGGTAAAAAAACTTCAAAGTTACAGATCGCCTAGAACGACTAACAGAAATATGTCATATTTTAGCTAAAAATATTCTTAAAATAAAATGGGTTAGACCTTTTTTGTATGGCGTTTTTGAGTAGTGTGAGAGCCACAAAAATTTGCATACAGTTTTGTAAGTCCTCAAAAAATACACAAAAAATCCAGTTTTTGAACTATAAATTAGCCGTAAAAGTTTGAATCAATGTCAAAATTCGCTGAAATATTGTTATTTGCATTCGCAATGTTCGTGCCAAATTTGATTATGTTCGATCAAGCAACTTTTGAATTATTGCAAAAACTTCGAAAACGTAACTACCACCTTAAGGTGGTAGTTACGTTTTCGACAGTTTTTATAACGTGCTATAATTTTTTATTGACTCAATGAATTTAATAGCTGTCTTTTTCACGTTGAAGTACTTGACTGAAACTACACTTATGCACATTATCTTGCTTAAATCTGTAACAAGCTAGTCTGCAGACACTGTTAAAGTAGTCAAATTTCGTGAATTTTTGCATTTTTTATGTTTTGCTTGTAAAATTGACAGTGTAATTCCAAATAATTTAATTCTTTACACCAACAAAGTCAATAACAGGGCGAATTTTAATGCTAAGTTTGGTGCATTTATATGATGTAGAAAAGAAGTTACGGACCTTCAACTTTGCATTTTTTCGATTTTTGAAAAATATAAAAATTTTTAAATTTAATTTTTTCACGAAGTGGTCTAAATTAATACAAATAAAAAAATTGACACATCAGAAATTGTCTAAAAAACATGTAAAATAACGCATGAAAAGATTGCAACATTGAGACTTGAGATTTAGTCCACGGAAGTACATTTTTACAGATTTCTGTGAATGAAATTGATGTAACGCAAAATTTGAGCCAACTAAATTTTTGAAATTTTAGCATAAAGTAGACACATATGTGTGACAATTTATCCAAAATTTTGAACAAAATCCGTCTAGTAGTTGTCAAGTTTTGCGGACTTTTGTGTAATGCACTTTAGTTCAAAAAGAAATGCTACATAAATGTGACGTAATCTCAAAAAGTGAAAAGCGGAAGGATAAGTTTTGGCATCTAAATTGAAGGTTTTTGACATGCCCGTGTGTCATTTTTTACTTTTTTCAATAAACGGCTTTTTTGACTAGCTACTACTTTGGCTTAGCTAAACATAAAATTTATGAAAAATGGTCGTAACTGGCTGAAAAATATTTTCTGTGAAAATTAAAAATGATTGTTTCAAGCTATTTTAGCAAGCATTTATCTCATAATAGTTTATAGTTTCCTAAATTAATATGCGTACTATAAATTATTGATTGAAAATTAATCGCAAGTTGTCAAATGTTACTCCTGCAAAACTGTCGAAAACGTTACTACCACCTTAAATGACGAGTCTGCGTTATATTTATACTGTGTTAGGATTAGGAATATTCTGTTTGGTTTCAGCTATCCGGACTTGCCCTGTCTGCACGTGGGCAGCAAAGACCGCCCCATCTATTTGCCAGTGGAAGTGTGTCAGCTGAAGCCGGGCCAGAAGTGTAACAAGAAACTGGCCGAGGCCCAGACGGCCCAGATGATCAAGTCGGCCTGTCAGCCGGCGCCGGAACGCGAACGAGCCATTCAGGGCCAGCTGGCAGAGGTGAAATTTGAGCAGGACCAGTTTGTCAGTCATTTTGGCCTGCAGCTGGAGCCACGAATGGTGCAGCTGAGAGCTCGAGCCCTGCCGCCGCCCAAGCTGCAGTATTGTCAGAAAAACTCGACCAATGCCAAGGAAGTGATCCCCTCGGATGGCGTCTGGAGGGCGGAGGGATTGAACTTTTTCCAAAGTGCCCGCGCAGAGAGCTGGTCGCTGATTAGTTTCATACGACAGCAACGGCAGAGAGATTTGGAGTAGGTTGAATAGTTTTCTTGGGCTTATGTCCTTTGTAATCTCATTATATCGTACTTTCAAAGTGGAGCAAAATTTTAACTTGCACTAATGTGAAAAAAGTGGCTCTTGTCATCTTTTGTTTTGAAAATTTCTATCGTGAGCCCACCAATATTGTCCCACCAGCAGCCAGCTTGAATTCGCGTTAGCGGCTGCCGCCTCCTCGTACACATTGCATCTCTCCTATGTACATGGGGGGCAAGCCCCCCCCCCCAGATCTGAGATTCCATGACAAGCCCCTCTCCTTGATGCTGAAAGAAAGGTGTCTGAAAACTCACAAATTGCCAGCTGTAAAATGTAATCGCTGTAAAATGCCTCAAAAAATGAGCAAAAAGCGAAAAAATTTCTAAAAATAGCCAAATTTTCCAAAAAATTACCCTTTTTCAAATGACCCTTTTTAGGCAAAAATTCGAAAATTTTGCGTATTTGTTCCTTTAAGCCACCGAAACGTCGGGACAAGCCCCCCCCAGACCGAGACCCCGTGTACATGTATGCCCCCCTGTTTCATAATACACGTCTTATGCATTCTATTGCAACGTCAAGCCAAGCCACTGATAACCTCATTTGCATAATATTGTTTAGAGGGTTCGTGCAAAACTCCTTCATTCCTGGCTGCCGTGCGTCTGGCATCACAATTGAAGACTGGCCGCGTCAGGTTCAGTACGTCTTCGAGCCGGGCCAGCTGGTTCCGACCATGCAGAACGTCCTGGCTCTGGAGCCCAGCACCCAACTGATTCTGATTATCCTACCTCAAAAGAATACACTTCTTTATTGTATGTTACAATATTTTGTTGATATTAGCTTGCTGATGTTTTTTTATGTGTTTTTTGGCGTGCAGTCGGTTTTTTATGAGTTGCAGACGACGGACACAATATGGCTGTGAAGCAGGTCTGTCTAAGAGAATGCAGAAATATTAGTTGCTCGGTTAGTTATTCTACAACATCCGTTTAGTACGTAATATATTATCTTAAAACGTGGCCGCTTTGATATAGACATTTTTGTTATCTAGTGACGTGTACGGTGCAGTGACATAATTGTTAAAAAAAGCATGATTGCATTGATATTCGCAGCTCACCTGGTAATTGCACAAATATAGTTTTTATAGCGGAGGTTAAACGCGGCGCGGAGATTGCACTAGACGTGGTGACTCAGTGCATGACGGCGAAAACGCTCTACAATGCCAAGCCGCAGGTCATTCATAATCTTGCCATGAAAATCAACGCAAAACTTGGTGGCATCAACGCACCGCTGGCAGACAATAATCAACCTCTGTGAGTTGTAGCATTAAAATAATTAAGGGATTTATCTGTGTAGTATAAAAGCAAACAGGAGTGTTTTTGTGAGATATGTTATCTTTTCGGGGTTTTTAGTGCTGCATTCATCTCTGCGAAATTTTCTGCATTATTAGATATATACTGCGGATTATATACAGCTGTGCAATGTATTACTGATTATTCCTTAATTTGTTTTTTCAGTTTGGTAGTTTCATTTTTTATTTCAGGGGCAAGAAATATTGGCTGGACACACCCACGCTGGTGATTGGCTGTGATGCAACGCACCCTGGTCCAATGGACACTAGAAGTCCCTCTGTTGCTGCTGTAAGACTATTACTGGTCAAGAGCAGGGTTGGCAAGTCTCGGGTTTGCAACCGAGACCGAGACCGAGACCAGGCAACCGAGACCACCCAAACGAGACCTACGAGACCGAGACCAGCCCTTTGGGGTCCTTTTTTCAAGTTTCAATTTTGAAATTCACTTTGAAATGTGAAAAAATAGTAATTAAGTTACAAAAAGTGACCATCAGGTTAGGTTTATGAGTGTATGACTTGCGAAGTTGCGAGAAACATTGTAAACGACATTGTAAACGACCGGAAGCATGAGTGTTAAGTGATGACAGCCGGAGTATAGGATTATTTTTCCGCAATTATGTCAACTTTTGGAATGTTTTAAAAGTTTCGCAAACTTTTTCGCATACCACAGTGTGTTTTATAGTACATCGCATACATAATTTGCACTTTGACAGTCTGACTCAGGTGCCAGCGTAGAATCGTCCGTGCTGGTGCAGTGGTGCTACTATCAGAAGTGCTAATAGGAGCATCATTACGGACCAGAAAAGTTTCTCCAGCTGACACAGTTAGGTGTGGGGGAGGTTTGATGCCTCAACCACTCCATAGCCCAAAAAGCATTTGATTGTGCCTAGGTTTTTTCAGATACTTATTACTTTGACATGCGTTGACAGGTTGGGGCTCAAGAAATTCAATTAAACTGCCACCCAATTCGCGCTTCGTACCGTTGCTGAAACCAGCAAATTTTTAGTTACAAATTAACGACGAAGTTAGCACTGTTTGGTAAATGATGGTCAGTATTTCAATATACTGTTTAACATTATGCTTGAGTGGTTCCACATACAAATGCAATATCGCTAAGTCAGACAACCCATTCTATATATGTAGCTCAAACTTTAATTAATAGCTTGATGTACAAAGTTTAAACTTGAAGTTAGTTTGCCCGTGAACTGACATTCTTCTGCAGCAGACAGTTTTGACCATTCCATGCTTGGCATTCTATTTGGAATCTTAAATCGTAAAAAAAATCTTCGTGATCGTAAAAAATTTTGAATACTTCTAGCCTAATCTGAAATACCGAGACCACCCTATGGCAGGTCTCGGTTTTCCTACCGAGACCGAGACCGAGACCGAGACCGAGACCGAGACCGAGACCAGCCTAGTCTCAGGTTTTTTACGAGACCGAGACCGAGACCGAGACTGCCAACCCTGGTCAAGAGTACACGATTTTACTGTCAAAGTAGATGTTTCTATCAGAGTTCAGAGTAGTAAAGATTTGTCACGTATTAAAGTTGCTAAAAAACTACTGCCGTGCCTGATTTTCATTTATTTATTTTGAATTTCATTCATGGCTACGTTCTTGTATTTTGCGTAAGTTTGGTTTTTGTGTATACGCAAAATGCTGAGCTCGTAATAGCCAATTTTCATAGCCAACGTTTTTACGTAAATATTTAACGGATGTACTTAACGTAACTTTTACAGTTTTACACAGCAACTAGCTCTTAATTTTGAGTGGTTACTTACTGTTTTGTGTCATATTTCCAAAAAACATCTGTTTCATTCCCAAAAGCCTAGCCTATCTTCAACACAGCTGTTTTTTGTGTAAACATTGCAGGTGGTGGGCAACGTGGATCTGGTGCCGTTCACATTCCAAGCCAGTCCCCCACAGCTGCAACTGCGAGAAAAGGAGGACAAGGGCCCCAGGCAGATCATGCATTTGACCGACAGCATTCAGCAACGATTCACTGCCTTCTATGCCAAGACCAAACGCAAGCCAGAACGCGTGATTCTCTACAGGGACGGCGTGTCCGAAGGTCTTTTCAAAGAGGTAGATTACGTTGTTGAAATTATTATTAGGATAAGACCGTGGTTATGGTGCTAGGTTGGTGAGCAGATGGTTAACCAGACCGGGTGATCCTTGATAATTATGTTTTCTGAAGCCTGTTTTTTTATTTTTCACCTATATCTGGCACATTTTCTGATTTTTGAAGTACCATTGTAAGCAGGTGCCCATTGCTCATCATTTGTTCATGATGTGCATTGTGGTTGCCACTGAAAATGTGATAAGATCATCATTATAGGGGTATATCGTAGTGTAATGAATGTAGCTGTTTGAGAAAATCGGATCTAATCTTGCTATTGTTTATGGCTTTGTTTGCTATATTGTGCATTTTTTACTGTGGTGTTTTGTTTTGTTTCAGATTTCTTATTGATTTATATTAATTATTAATTAGTTATTTACTATCCAATTAAGTTTGTAACATGTTTTAGCTGATCAGCGTAGAGCTCGCCGCCATCAAAAGAGCCTGTGCCAATTTGGATCCCAATTATTCTCCGAAGATCACCTTCGTTGTAGTACAAAAACGACACCACACTCGTTTTTTCTGTGCAAACAAAAATGATTGTGTAAGTTTGTCAGCAGTTCAGTGTAATCTTACTGTACTAGGGCTACTTACTCAAATTTCTAATTTCAATTAACGGCGAAATTTAAAATTTCGAACCCATTTATTAGGCTTGCACCAGAGCTTGTTCTGAAAACTTTTTTGGCTTGAAAGGTGAAAACCAGTCTTAGAGATTATATTTTCCTTATTTGTATTAGATTAAGAAACTTACTACTTCGCAGACAGCCACGCCTTCTTCAATGTAGTATTATGAACACTATTTTGGAATTTGTTTTAGGTTGGAAGAGCCGAGAATATTCCCCCAGGCACTGTCGTCGATACGGAAATTGTACACCCGGAGAAATTTGATTTCTTTCTTTGCTCTCATTTTGGCATTCAGGTACGCTTTTTGTTGTAGTGTAGCAACTGGGATAGTCTGGATTGGGGTTCACATGATAATATTATGTTCTCAACCATGAAGCGGCAGCGGCACACGTATGTCGGGTGACCCTCCTACTGGTTTTGGAAACCACAAATAAAGCTGTTTTGACGCTTTTTTGCCAGCATTAACGCCGTTGTTTTGTTGTTTGTATTTGTTTGTTTACACTATTAGTATGCTTGTTTGACGACAATAAGGTTTCGTAAAATTTGCTTTAATGTAACAAAAAATATCCATCATTTGCTAAGCTACGCTGCACAGTAAGGTAGTACAAACAGTAACAAAGTAACATTGTATAGCTTAGTGTGTGTCGTACAGACAAAACCCATTGGTGTCATGCTTCAGGGCACGAGTCGACCCAGCCACTACTACGTGCTGCACGACGAGAACAATTTCAGCAGTGACGAGCTGCAGCTGCTGACCTACCACCTGTGTCACCTGTTCGCCAGATGCACGCGGGCCGTTTCCATCCCCGCCCCGGTCTACTACGCTGGCCTCGTCTGCACCAGAGCACGATATCACATGCTGCACAAACTGTTAGTAATTTGTTGGGGTCTGAATTTACTTGGGGAAACTAGTGTGGGCTGTGAGTCATAGTATCGTTTTGGAATTGACTAATTATAGGGAGAGTAAGAGTTAACATTGTGGCCTTTTCAAACAAAAAGTATTTTTTAACGATATAACACTGTGTTCATTAAAAAACTTGATTAAATTGTGATTAGCAAAATCCATTTCAGCATATTACTTGATTATCATATTTTACCTTTTACGTGCAAAAAGTAGCATAAAGCCATGGTTTTATTTCAGCGGCGATCAGAGCTCGGATGAGGCGTCAAGCGTGACCAGCGCATCAAACTCGTCTGGTTCCATCCCCCTGGTGGAACTGACCGAGGCCGTCAAAGTGCAGCCCAACGTGGCCAAAGTCATGTATTTCGCATAACTCCTTCACTCAACATTGCATATCAGGGATTTTGTAATAGGAATATCATTGTTTCACAGTTTTAGACTCATAAAGACTCATTTTTTCTGTTGTAAGCCCGAGAGTTTATACATGAACTGTATTTTGCAGGAAGTGGTGGTCTTTATAATCCACAGTATGGTCTATGTAACTGAAGTCTGACCAAAAAATTATTGTTAACCTTGAGACAAAATATTTGGCGTGATTATTTGGTGTACTCTTGATGACTGAAATTTTTTTCGTACTAAAATCGCGCGTATGGCTTTGTTTCAGGTTTCAGCAATTTTTGGTCAGCCTTTAGGTTAAAAAACACTTTTTATTGTTTGTTTCTGTTACTCTTGGTGGCCCATCGAATTATGACTCAGTTTTCAATCGTGGTTGTATTGTTTTGTTGTACGCAATGATGTAGCCGGTTAGTTCAGTTTCATAGAAAATCTGTCTGTGTAAAAAGAAAGTTTTATGCGGTCTGTTATTTCGGCATTTTTCAAATTCGGGCAAATTTTGTGCAGTGGCCGATTCGAATATAAAATCCTGCCCGGGCCCCAACGAATGGAACCTCGTTTACGACAGCTGAAATTTACAACTTAAAAGTTTAAAAAAACGGAATTAAATAGTCATAATATTATAATACAGGGTCATAGTTAAGCATTTTGCAAATTATTAGTGTCCTTAGATCAGATTTCAGTTTTAAAACTACAAGCTGCCAAAGTACCAGAATATAAGCTGAGAAAGAGATTGTGGGAGTTTTGTTGTCTGCCGAGTTGGCTGATGGACTGATTCAGAAGAACTTACTTTTTCTGAATTTTCTATGAAACTTCATTGCAATTGAGATGCTTTTGTTTGCACTTTTCGTTTATTTTAGCTTATCGTATAGTTTTATTAGTTTTATGATATTTTTGTGGTTACTAGGTCATTATCTTATCGTCGTTTTTTATTGTGATAATACTGTCTTTTATACGCACATCCAGTTTATTGTATTTATGTACCAGAAAGTGTTAAATCTCGTAGCAGTAATCTTGGCACATCATTTTTGAGATGCCAACTACCTCACCCTCCTTCGACCTCAGAAAGTGCCTCGGCAGATCTGATTCACAGTTTATCTATTGCCGTATGTCCGTTGACCGTTCAGTCGGCGAAATTACGAAAAAAAATCACGCTACAATTTCTTCTAGACACTATCGGTGGAATGCATAAAGGCAGTCCAGTCTTAGGGCCTATTCTTTTACCGTCCGGATCTAAAGGACTTAACTTCTAGCTAGCTGCTTTTTAATCGGAGTAAACGGACTTAACTATGCACGCTAATGTTAAGCGTGCATGTTAAGTCCGTTTAGTCCAGTGGTAGTTTTGGAATGGTGTCAGACTAAAATTAAGCTGCTGACTTATTTTAACTCGTTTAGTACGTTTAGTCCGATTTGTCATTCCAAAACCTCGGACTAAAATAACCGGTCAGTTCGTTTAATCCGGTAAAGGAAAAGGAATAGGCCCTTAGCTCAGTCTTGCTAAACGCAGTCTAAGAGCAACGTTCTAACCTATATAATACGTGTAAAATTTTTCGTTAAGATGTTCTAAATTACTGAAATAGAACGCCTTAGACTGGGTTTAACATCTTTGCCTTTGTGCATTCCATCCTATTAGTTGCGTGACTTTTGTAATTTGGTAGGCTTAACAGATTGACTGCTCTTGCTGTAAGTATGATGAATCGACCTTTATGCGTTAAACTAGAAGTACCAAGAATTAACTATGAAACGCTGTACATTAATTACGTTTCCTGACTCCTGAGACCATTCACGTTTTTCCAACTGCCTCACCTCATGTGTGTGCAGCTTAAAGTACCCCATAAACCTTGATTTTAAGATCTTGGTATTTCTGCAAACACTGTTGTGGCATATTGTCTAGATTCAAGATTGTCATAATAGTAGTTAATATCAGGAGTACATAATAGCGAAGCGTATGACTGTCCCCCTTCTTCTAGATAAGCTGCGGGAGGGATGCTCTGGCCGAAATAACCGTTTAACGTGTTGATTTCAGGGGTACCCCCGCAAAATCAAGACATGTCTTGATTCCGGGGGAAATCCCCCTAATATCTTAGGGGATATCCCGCTATTATCCCTTAGTGTCTGGGATATCCCCCTATTATCCCTAAGTGTCTTTATTTCAGTGAGGGTACCCTACCCCCCTTGTTTCAGCACACTACATACTAACAGCTCAAAATCAAAATCAGCTGAAAATTAGCTAGAATATGGAAGAGTGTCATACACTAACACTATTGCACTGACAGCGGTGCATTGATACACAGTTTACTATAGAAGTTAACTTTTTAATGCGCAATTTTGGTGTCAATCTTAGATTATGTATATTCTTGCCTTGGATGAGTGTGTGAACACTATTTTTCTATGTTATACACCTTTTACTGTTAGTTTTATCACTGTTTATTGTTTGATCCGAGTGTTTTAGGTGTTTGTTCTACTGTCTGTAAATATTTTGTGTTAATTTTATGTATATTTTATTTAAAAGCAGCTGTGTACATTTTTGTTTCAGTTTTTTCATTAAGCTGTTAGCTAATCTGTTAGTAAACTGGGAGTAGTTTTAGAAACTAACATATCAGAATATAAGTCCTTCGTCCCTTCGCAACTTCACGTAGAGTTGCACAAATTTAGTGGAAAGCAGTGTAGTAGGTGTCATATCAATGCTATTGTCGGTAAATGTACGGTAATGATGGTTTTCCTGATTCCTGACCATAGTTGATAACAGTAGCATAATTTTACATAAATTTACGGAAAAAATAGTTACTTTTTGAAAAAAATAACTAACCAGTTTTTAGCAGGATAAGTTTTAGTCAAAATTCGCCCATTGTTCAACTTATTATTGCATGACTCAGTTTTTTGTTTCAATTTTAACTTTTGTTACTCAGTGGTTGTGGTGTACAACTGTTACCTTAAAATTGGGCGTATTTGTGTAAATATTCTGTGCGTTTCGGCAAAAGCATGAGCATCATGTGTGTGTTTTGAAAACCCAGCAATTATTTTTTGGGGAATTTGTGTGAGGGATTGCAGAAGGGTTTTTAGTGAAACGTTTCCCGATTGTCTCATAAACCATCTGTTAAGCTGCCTTAGTATCTTTCGGGGTTCTCAAATTTTTTAGCTAGCAAAAGAACTCTAATCAGATTGTCCAGGGCCCGATTTATCTAAGCAAAATTTTCGTCGTTGAAAATTTCGGATTGATCGAAACATTTTCAACGACGAACATAACACGTAATTATAGGACAAAATGTTCGTCGTTGAAAAACAAATGCTCGTCGTTGAAAAACAAATGTTCGTCGTTGAAAAACAAATGTTCGTCGTTCAAAAATCAAATGTTCGTCGTTGAAAATGTTCGTCGTTGAAAAAACAAATGTTCGTCGTTGAAAAACAAATGTTCGTCGTTGAAAAACAAATGTTCGTCGTTGAAAAATTGTCAACGGCGAACATTTCAACGGATGTCTTGAGCTCCGTTGAAATGTTCGTCGTTGAAAATTTTTTCAACGACGAGCTTTTGTCTTTTAGAACATAATAATGTTCTAAAAAACCAAAGCTCGTCGTTGAAAAATTTTTCAACGACGAACAATTTCAACGACGAACTTTCAACGACGAACATTTGTTTTTCAACGACGAACATTTGTTTTTCAACGGCGAACATTTGTTTTTCAACGACGAACATTTGCTTTTTCAACGACGAACATTTGATGTTTCGATAAATCGGGCCCAGAAGCCTATGTGAATGTGACCCATGCAACGGAAGTGTTAATAGTGGTTTTGCTGTAATGAACACGGAACGCTTATCTTGTCTTGTTAGTTATTTCTGTGAAGTTTTACCAGTATTACTCAAAATATGATAGTATCAATAAAAGATTAGCGTGACTGTGTATCCTCTACTTTTGTAGCCGGCTATGGCGGTGGACTAGACAAAAAAGGTTCTGCAGTCCCGCTCGACCCGATTCACGCCTCAGACCTTTTACAATCGACCTGCAAAAAAATCTAGTAAGGCGTGTAGGTTAAAGTAGGCGTGCACAATGCAGAGTGCATTCATTATGAACGAGTGTGCGCAGGGAGTTTATGCACGCGGGCTTCACGTGCCAGTGCGGATGGTTGATAGAGCACACTACAAAGTACGAGGTGCACGAGAGCACACTACAAAGTACGAGGTGCACGACAACGAACGCTGTGAAGTGTAGGTTTTTTCAGGACCCGTCCCGTACCCGTATGATATAACTACAAGTTTGACCCTGACGCTTTAAAATTTTAGGTACATAGGTTATATATTGCAGACTCAGGATTGTTTTTCACGTATTTATGTAAATAATTTATAAAAATAAAAGTTTACCTTGGGCTCTCTTTCTCTCATAAGATACCTAATAAAGTCATAGAAGTTGTTCGGAACGCCACCTTAAGCGACGTTGACCAAAAATGTCTGGTTCGCTTCATATACAATTTATTGTATATTTAATCTATTTATTTATTGTAATTTATTTAAGTCTACACACGAAGATTTATTTAATAACTTTAAAATTAACTTACAACAAACAAAATATAGTGACATCCAAACATTACGGATACAATCACATGCAATATTAGCAAAAAGAGTCAAACTGTAATAGGTACTGTATTATTGGGATGCACTAGTTCACTAGATCTGATTCAAAACAGCTGAGCACCATACGCAGATAAAATTTTGCCGCAATTATAATCAATATTAAAATGTTTTTATTCAATCAGTAAGTACGCAGAGTGGTCCTCAAACGCGGAATGAAGTATTTGAGTCAAATTCCAGTTTTCTGGAAATGGGGCCGTGATACTCGACCCTGGGGGTTTGCAGGTAGAGGTTGTGCGGGGAGGACTGAACGGTGAGATCGGCTGGGTCTACGGACGAGTCCGTCACGCTCTCCTCGTGTTCCGATGTCTTCACCATGGATGTGATTTCATCGTCGCTTCTACAACAAACACGTTTTCATTTGACTGTTGACGTCTTAGGCTCGATTCATACTTACAGCCGTATGTCCGTTCAGCCGACAAAAAGGACGAAATTATGACGTCACAGACGCTGGCTGATCCACTGCACTAGGCTGCTAGTGACGTCATTCTGCAGGCTGAACGGACATACGGATGAAAGTAAGAATCGAGCCTTATTGGTAAAAAAATTTGGCAAAAAGTGAAAGCTTTTGGCTGATAACACAGTACAACGTGAGCGAGCCATACTTTAGCGCACGTACATACCTATTTGAATTATGCTGAAGTCTCAACTTAGCCGCGACCAGTCTGTCCAAATGCCGCCATTATAAAAATAAAGTAATCAGTATTAAAGTCTGCGCATTCGATACGATTGGTAAGATACAATGATCACTCTATATTGATCAGCCATAATCTATATATTTTTTACTGTGTTGGAAGTAAAAAAGTCTTAGCCATTTTAAATTCCAAAAAGGCCACATAATACTTACTTGAGGACTTCTTTGTGACCTTTATTGAAGTAAGGCATGGAAAGACGTCGATTATTGTGCCGACTGCCCGTCCCCGGCACTGTTTTCTTGCCCCCCTTTCGTTTGCTCATGTGCGGGTTGTTTTCGCACAGACTTCGAACATTGTACATTTGCAGTTGCGTATACACCCGTTTAAGCTCAGCCTAAAAGCAGTCACAAATAGGTAAGTTAAGTAAAACTGCTGACTAAAAAATATAAGAAACAGACCGGAACTAGCCTATTAGGTAGGTAGTTGAAAATTGTAGGTCGCTGATACATATTACCTAATACATCTTAGAATCTGTAGGCCGACAGTTAAAAAACTGTTTAAAATTGTTTACGTTCATGTATTTTTTAACATAAGTGAAAGGCTAGATAAAAAGGTGTATTTAAAACAGTGAGACTGCGTTTACTTTAGCACCTTCTGTGAACAGCCCCCAATTATACAGTAGGTACCTAGCACCGACCAAAATTACTTGCTAAAGACTCCGGAGTCATAGTTTGACTCCGAAATCAAGAGACTATGACTCCGCTTTGACTCTGGAGTCTGTAGCAAGTAATTTTGGTCGGTACTGTGTTTTCAAGTATATTAAACTGACTCTGATGTCGTCTGGATCCATTTCTGAAATGGGGACCTGAGCAAGATCAATGGTGCCGTTAGCGAGCCCGTCTCTGAGTTTGGCCAAGGAAGGATGAGCCTTGCTACCTGCGGCCCCGGTGGCGTACGCTGCCGTGCTAGTGCCCCCACCTCCTGCCCCGCGGGCACCGGCTACCGTACCGCCGTAAATAAACTAAAATTCAGAGAATGTAAAGCAAGAATTTGCTCAATATTAAAGTAAATCAATAAAACTGTGGGTCAATAAAGTACGTAAATAAACTGAAATTTAATGTAAAGCAACTCAAGTAAGAAGTTTGTTCAATATTAAAAAAACTGTAAAAACGTAAGAAACGTTACGTTAACGTTAATACGTTAACCCTTTATTTCCCAGAGCTGCCATTTGGCACATCACGTGAAGGATACCCAACAAGAATAAACAAAACGGGGGCCATAAAACTTGACTTGTTCATTCTATTCAGCTGAACTGCAAATTGTTTTTTCAGAAAGTGTAGATCTTTATATTTAGTGGCCAAATTTTGAACCACCTGCCACACAACAAAACCTATGCTTCCTTAAGCAATGTGCAAACTAAACATTTTTTCATCGCAAAAGTAGTATTTTCTTCGTAACCTCATTAAGAGTTTGGGTTGCGCCGCCAGCAGTCAACTTTGTGTGCATCAGATACAACAAATGGTGTACTCTATAGTCTATTGCTACCCTTCAACTATGGCAAGCGCACTGCTTTTGTGTTAATACTCTAGGGGGAGGTACATATACCTGAGCGATGGCGCAGTTTTTTCACAAATTCTCAACTTTAAGCGCTTATAACTCAAAAACGGTGCGTCCTAGACCCTTAATCGACTGATTATCTTTTGTTCACATTCATTTCGTTGGTTTCGCCATCTCTGTACGATGCACGTATGTAACTCGAGCAATGGTTAAAAAACTGGAAGGTGTCAGAATCAGGCTGCCTGGAGTGAGATGGGCATTAAAGGGCATTAAAGGGCATTAAAGGGTTAATGAGGAAATGTTGAATCGCAAATATTGCAATATTTTTTGCCTGGTTGTAATTTTTTGGTAATACTAGCTTCAAATCGCTCATTTTTGAGCTCGCGGATCAACAATTTCTGAATTCAGTTTTTCTTATAGACAGTATACACACAGATGTTACTCACTAGTAATAAAGTGAAAAGAATGCAATAACAGTTTAAAAAAAACAAGTAGGTGAATAAGTGGTTGTCGTATTGCATTTCAGAACAGCGTCAGTGAGGAGACGCTAGGTATGTCTATGAGTTACCATTTCCTATTCTTTAGTTTAGTACCGAACTTTATTCTTTTTAAATGTTTTCAAGTAACGTAGAATACCTAACTTTAAATAATACCTTTGGGGCCAGAATGAGAAGAATGTTTGGGGAGACTGTTGCGTGAAGATGACAAAATGTTAGAAGCACCAGGAATTCCGGCGAAAGGTTCCACCAAATCGTGAACCTAAATTTTGAAATAATAAGACTAACAAGCCCAATCTGCGGCAAAACCTTCAGTAAGCATCAAGCAAAACATTTTAAGTAAACTGACCAGAGGTCAGCTAAAGCCTGTTGTGCAGCGATATTCACCTGTCCAACGGAGGATTGCACTAAATCGGATTAATTGGCGATTAGCTTAAATCGACTTAGCTCAGGCTTAAATTTCTTAAATCAGTTCAATCCGCTATACCAATGAAGATAAGCGCAGTTCATTGAAAACTGAGGTGTAAGTTTGTAACTCCGATTCAGCCGAGATTTAACTAAATCTATTCAACTGGAAATTAGCTCCAATTCAGACTTAAGTTAATCCAGTTTTGTGTAAATCACTAAAAAACAATCCATATCCAGAGCATCCGAAACAGGGACTTCATTATTTATGATTTATATAGTGGCTTGCGAAATTTTTTCTCAGTAAAGACCTCCAGATAACAGCCACAGCAATGTGACGCACGCGTAATACCTAAACTACATGAGCTAAACGAACGCACTGGAAAAAGTTATCGCTGATTTCTATGTAACTTTAATGCTAGACAACGCTGTGACGCACGCACAGTTAATCCAAAGTGCACAGCAAACAAACGCACACGCTTATGCCACACTCCATACTGTCTGCCAGAATTAAAATTAAAGACCTGTTGTGCTGTGGCACAACAGGAAAAACACATGTCATTTAGCGCAAATATATTGCATAGGTAAGTTTAAGCAAGTCAATAAACAGTACAATGTGTCAATGTGTTCTAATTATTATACATAGACTGTTTTTCGGTCCAACCTTGCTGTATACATACATATTTGAGTTCAACTTATTTCTTTCGTCAAATTTTTTAGTTGACTTTAAAACAAGTTATCGAAGGGGCAGCAGAATGACACCTATTGTGACAGTTACCTTGTGAGGTTGTGAGCTAACGTTCCGAGAGTTTCAAGAAGCAGAGCTGCGGAAAACTGCTTCTTCTCTGTCCATTCAGTTTTTCTTGCTTTATAGCACATATAGTAGCCATACGAAATGACAAGTACTTCATCTAGAATAAACTCACATACTTATATTAATTGTCATCAAGCACTTCTATTACGCCAAAGATACTACTATAAACTTCTGTAGACTACTATAAACTTGCTGATGGTACTCCTATAGGAACAGCATTCCTTCTTCCCACGGTCTTACAATAAGAAAATGTATATTACACGATGACAAAACAGACAGCGAGCAGAAACAGACTTAAAACATTTGCATGATTTGACCAAAATATAAGCCTATCAATTAAAGTAATCACAATTGACTAAATTTCTTTAACAACTGATTTCTTCCAAACCTGAAAAGAAGGACCTTATCTGTGGACAGACTGCAGTTTAGGGCTTGATGATTAAGAATTAAAAACCAACGTTTACCCTAAAAACAGTCAAAGGTATAAGCTAAGTTATTACAATAAGTAGAAGGTGAGGTGGTGGCTGGACTTACAAGAGTACCACAGGTAGCTCCACCATGTGGTTCTGCATATTTGGTAGTAGTAGAGTCGTTTGTCGCTGGGTTGGCGGTGCATGGGTTCGGCCACGAGGAGAGTCCGGTTGCCCAGGAACCCCTCGTAGTGAATGGCAGTGAAGGTGAAGGCAAACAGGCCCGTCAGCGTAAACAGCGTCAAAAGAGCCAGGATTTTGAGCAAATCTTTCTCCTTTATCTGCACATGGTGAGCTCGGCGTACGCGGTACTCCTGCAGATTTCTGAAACAGTACAGGTTGTTGAAAAAAAGTTGAGTAATTCTGTAAAACAGGTACTGTGTTTTTTGGATGCGTCTTCACACTTTAGCATCAGTGAAAATTTACAAAAATCTTAATTGAATAATACACTTGTTTTTCCTGTTGTGCCACAGCACAACAGGTCTCTAATTTTGATTTCTGGCGGAATACACTGGGCTTGTAGTGCAATGTACTTCTGTGCGTTAGTTTGCTTTGCATATTAGAGCTACTGCGCGAGGGTCACATCATTGTCTAGTGCAAAAGTTACACTGTAAGCTGAAAAAATGTCAATGTGCGTTTGTTTAGTTCATGTGTGTCACATAGTGCGCGTGTGTCACATTGCTGATAGTACCAACATTTGACCAGATGATTTTGTTGGCAGCATCTTACATATGTTTCCTGCGAACTGTAGTCATTTTTGGTCATGAAAGAATGAATACACTTCTCACTCATCAAAACAACCCATTCCTACATAATTTGTTGTAAGATAATTGAAACTACTTCCAGTTTTTGCATAAACAACTTATTGTAAGATTGCATAAAAACGCATTGAACTTTTGCATACATATTTACAATAAGATAATTACATATCTGCTGCACAACAGGTTTTAGCTGACCTGCTGGTCAGCTTACTTGAACATAATTCTTAATACTTACTGAAGGTTTTGCCGCAGGTTGGGCTTGTTTATTAAATACACTTATTCACTGACTGGCCGTGATGCTGATGAGGTCACTGGAACCAAGAGTACATAATGGGAGGAGTATGGCACCGCGTACTATCGCCCTGCCAACAGGCCAATGAGAAGATTGTCATACTATTCTCATTAGGATGTTACTCTAGCTGGAACGCCTACAGCAAGCGATATCTTTATGATTAAGCCAAACAGATACCTTCATAAGTGTCCAACATGCAAAATACCAGTATTTTACAGAAACCTGCAGACTACACACCAGACCTGTATATTTTCAAAACGACAGCACCGTAAAATGCCGTAAACCCGAAAGCCCGAAACCATGGAATAAGACAGCACACAAAGCGACTCGGTGTGGAGAACTCCAGCAAGACCTACAATACAGAAAATTGTAAGTACTGAGTGACGGTATTGTGAATTGTAATAATTCAGTGTCGATTTTATTTCTTAACCAATTATTTAATTTTAGTAAATCCTTCATCAAGCCTGTAATGGTTTGCAGAAACAAAAAATTTCAACAAGTTAGGGAGTAAACATGAAAGCAAATTTTGTTTTAGTTTCCATGAAAGTAGTTAATTTGAAGACTGTATTGATGGTTTTTTGTATACCTGAGTGTGTAAAAAACATTGCAATAGCAAACAATAAAGTAAAATTTTTTAAATTCTTCTAAAATATTTACGAATTTGTTTTTGGTCAAAATAAAAAACTCTTACAATGCTGTAGAGCAACATGGCACCGAAGAGCATAATTTCAATGAGCGCCCAGCCTCGAGAGCCAAGGTCCTGAAGCAATCAAAATACACAGGTCAATGTATGTCACATAAATGATAATTATTATTCTCAATCCATGTCCCTTGGAAATTTCTTAGGTATGTATGAACAGGGGTGGACGCGGGTCGTGGGTACCCGCGGGTACCCGCGGGTTGGGTTGGGTTGGGTCGGAAAATTTGAGCCGTGGGTCGACCCGCGGGTACCCACTTCTGGCTGCGCGGGTCGAAGAAATTGTCAACAAGGGTCCCTCCCTTGGTTTTTATAGCCCGGCCAAAAAAATTTCTGATACGTATCCAATTGACAAAATTTGGTCTAAAAATTAAAAAGTTCTAAAAATTTTTTCTGGGGGCTACCGGCCTACCGCCCCCAGACCCTGCAAACGCTGTGGCTTACTATTCCTTGTTATTAACTTTCATGAAAGCTTATATATGCATGTCTACTAGAATACATTATGCTGTATTTACTTGTGTAATATACTGTCTGATATGAAGTTCCCACCTTTTGTTTTTAAGTTAATTTTTAACTGTCGGAAAATTTTTTTGATTACGTCTCCAGTTGACCAAATTTGTCCGTAAATTCAAAAAACCTTCATTTTTTCTGACGGCTGCCGCCCCTAGACCCCCGCAACAGTTAGTTTATTTATTTTAAATGACCAAATTTACATTTTGTTATGTAAGCCACTTCGCCAATAAGTGTAAAAATAATTGGTTTCTAGGGGCTGAGGCCCTCAGACCCCGCAACAGTTAGTTTAAACAAGTGAGCAAAAAAGTGGACAAGGTGCGATCCCCCTTTTCAATATCCTGGCTTCACACTCTTGTATAATGTACTTTATGGTTATAGAGTGGTGGCTCAAAGTGGGTCGCGGGTCGGGTTTTACGGCGCGGGTTGGGTCGCGGGTTACCCACGAGTGTCGAGCCGCGGGTTGGGTTGGGTCGTGGGTTGAAAATTCCGACCCGCGTCCACCCCTGAGTATGAATAAACAAAGCTCAAAAGAATAAAACAAACTTGGATTATTTTTATTATTATTGGTGACACATTTTGTTATGTGTTTGTAGTTCGTTGGTACTAGGTGGATTAGTTTTTTCAAGTACATATAAAAAAATGTCGTACTCAAAAATGTGTTCTTTCATTTAGTTCAGAAGGGCGCCAACGAAAAACCAAATTTTATCTATAAAGAATTTGCCTCCGAAAACGAGAGCCAAAAATTTTAATTGTTCACCTGAACCTTTCGTTGGGAAGTGACCACAAAAATGGCCACTAGGCTGGAAAAGGTACAGGAAATATTGATGACCAGCAGAACGTAGTTGAGTGGAGTGTCTCGGCTCTGCAGAATGGCGCATTCGGAGCTGGTGCTGTAGGACTCGTCCTGAGTCACGCCCACGAGGGTGGACGAATTGGACTGGTCCGAGAACTGGAACTCCGAGCAACTCCAGGGAGACATTTTGCAACAGCACTGGTACACATTTAATTGGAAATGAGCTCGCTTGGTCGCAGGCTTGCACTGCAATTAGACAAAACAATGAATAAAAAGCAATTGACAAACTGAGTTTTGGGTTAGCTTAACCCTTTAATGCCCAGAGCATCTCAGTCCAGGCAGCCTGATTTTGACACCTAGTTTTTTGACCATTGCTCGAGTTACGTGCATCGTAGAAAAATCGCGAAACCACCATTCGATAGAGAAATGAACGGTAAACAAAACATAATAGTTGATTAAGGGTCTAGGACGCACCGTTTTTGAGCTATAAGCGCTCAAAGTTGAGAATTTGAGAAACAAGCACTTCTGTTGACGAGCGCACGTAATTTCACATGACTACAATAAGTATTATTTTACCGTATCGGTAAAATTAGGCGCGGCATGCACCAAGATTTTTTGTCAGTACCCACAACGTAGTTCTACTAATTTCGAATACAGATGTTACGCAGAGTTTCATTTATAATCGAGTGAGGAGAATGGTCTGAAAGTTTTGTTCGACGATTACGTTTTACGTATGTGTTGGTGCATACAATTTAAAAATTAATGGTTGATTTAGACTGCTATAACATTTGCATACTTGCAAATAAACGAAACTTAAAAACATATTGTGCTTTCGAAGTCGGAAAAAAATTCAAAAACTTCGGAGTTGATGGGAATTGAACCCATTAGTGTGTGTTTCGCAGTCACACTCCTTAACTGTTAGGCCACAGCTCTGTTGGATGAATGAATTAAAGTCGTAACTAAATGTTTTGTTAAGAGCAGCCATCACGTGAATGACTGCCGTGAAAGTGATTCAAAAGATTCGATATTGCCGATAGAATCTAGGTATTTTTATTCCGCCTAGAGGCGGAATTATTGGAACGAGATTAGTGCATAATTTGTGTGTAAGATATGTACGTACTTTGTCAGCAGCCTATGCTTATCATAGGCCTAGTATATGGCAGTATTTTTTTCTGCCAATGGGGGCCATAATTCCTAAAATGTGCTAAAATTGAAACTAAATCGTATAATCATGTTTACTAAACATGTTTGCTTTTATTAACATTTATTCTTTTAAAATTTGTTTTTGTTACGTACCTTATTTTGAAAAACTTAATATTTGATCATGACCCCCCCTTGCTTGTCTGACATTTGACTGATAACTCCGAAATTGATCCACCAATCCGGTACGTATGCAAATTAAGTACGCCGTTTCATCCAATCATCTGCTAAAGACATTTACACAGGTGATAAAGTCACCAATGTTCGCAAGAAAGGTGGACCATTACATATATCCTACATATGCAAATTAGTTTTTATTTGTGCAATATTATCAGTCAGTCAGCAGTCCGGCATGCAGACACCTTGACATTCATAAAGGATAGGCTTACAGGTGTGAGTATAGGTGTGAGGGTGAGCCAACTTTGTTGTTGAATATTCGCAGTGTTAGCGTTCATTCCCCTTCACACTACAGTCACTAGACAGAGACAGTGTTATTATACGCGACCAGTTTGTTATTTTATTTAAACCAGTTCAGGTACTTGTCCGACTTAAAATTATTATAAATATCCTGCTGAAAGGCCGTTTGTAAACCCGCCGACTAAACCAACTACATTTTTGGAATGCTTATATCCAGTCAGACTGAACAAAGAAAGTTCGCCACACGCACGCTAATTAGTTTTTATCAGGGTATATATTACATCCTTTTCGTCCGATAAAACTGCGAAATTTTTCAGATATTGCCAGAAATCAAACAAAACTAGGACCATCCCCTCTCCGCCGGGAGTCAGGCACCACCCAATCCCTCGATGACTGCTGCGCGCATCGCTGGTCTAGTCTGATGGTTTGACTGACTTAATGCTCTAGCCTATAATAGGTAATAGTGACCGTATTCTGAAACTGAATTAGCTTTACCATAACAGTTATGCTTATTGTCCCCAATAAATGCAAGATATTGAGCAAGTGACTTGATTTCACGCCACTGTATCGGAATTTGCCCCTTTTAGGGGCCCACTTGTCAATCTACAATCGTCGTTTATTATGGAGACGCGCACACGCACACACTACCACTTACCACACACGCGTAGACACACGCACACAACGTAGCGTTGCTAGTTGCACACAACTCATTGGGCCCCGTTGCACCAAACACTGATAACTGATAAATTATCAGTTATCAGTAAATTATCAGTAAACTGCGTTGCACTGACTGACAACTGGCGTTTACTGATAACTGATACTTATCATTTATCAGTTATTAGTTATCAGTTATCAATTATCAGTGTTGCACAAAATTTACTGATAATTATCATTTATCAGTTATTAGTTATCAGTAAAATTTCCCCCATTTATCAGTGAATTATCAGTGTTTCTTGCACAAAGCAAAACACTGATAACTGATAACTGATAATTTTAGCCAATTTTTTATCAGTGTTCGTTCACTGATAAATTTTATTTATTAGCATTTTCAAGCAACTACAGTTACTTTTGATGTAGGCTATGTAAACGATGTTTTAATGAATTTTCTTGAAATTTTGTCTCTTTTTGCCTAATGTTTCATACTTTGGTACCATATTAGGGATGAAAACTGATTCTGTCTTCCAGTGTTTTTCATACAGTGTGCCAGCCACACAGCATTGTCTTTGTATAAGTGATACAAAAATTAATTCAAATGTGAAAATATATGCTTCTAAATTGATGCGCATAACGGCCGATTGCACCAACTTATTCTCGAGCTATTCTTATTCTCGAGCTATTCCAGAATAGTTATTCTCGAGGTATTATTCTCCAATTTTTCCCCTGCACCATTAGAGAATAGCTCGAGAATAACTATTCTCGAGAATAGCTGGAGAATAATTTATTCTCCAGCTGTCCAATAAAAATGTGGCTGCATCAGTATTATCCTATCCAATCCGGAAGACAAGTTGAATTCAGTTCAACTTTTGTCCGTGTCCGTAAGCAACCAGCCAATCAAATAAAAGCTTTATTCGTCATGTGTGTTTGCGTACACATAAAATTCCTCCGCGGGTTGCAAAATTGTATTAAATTGTTCGTAATATGAGCTCAGTAGCTGCATTTTAGTGCGCTTAGAACGTTTTTATTGATTTTTTGAAAGTTGCTTTCTCACACGCTTGTTACGCTGCAGAATGTATAGGCGTTATTTTATATGCATACGCACTGTCCGTAGCGCGCCCGTAGAAGTATGAATTACTGTAAGTAATAATTACTTATTAATAATGCTGCTTACGGACACGGACACGGACAAACGCTACGGACAACCTTTCGGACACGGACACAGACTCAGACACGGACAACTACGGACACTTCCGGACTACTATGAACTAGGCTTAACACGTACACAGACGAAACTCTTGCACAGTCTAGTGTTATCTCGCCAGAATTTAAGGGGGCGCTCTGAGTAACTTCCAATAAATCAAATTGATATAGTTTTTTATTTTTTGCTGATACGAAGTTTTTCCTCAAGCGCAACCAAGACACACACCAGGCAAGTATTTTTGCAAAGTTTGAGAGCTCTGATAGCACTTTAGCGAATTTTATGACTGCATCAAAATTGAAATTTTGAAAAATTTGACTAATTTTTGAAATGACGTAGCTCAATGCTGCCTCAACCAAATTTAACAATCTATAGCTTAAATTAAAGACAATTATCTTGCCGAGGTGCCATTTTTGTCGAATTTTCGTTACCGGCGACAAATTTTTAGTTATTTTAATTTTTATCAAAAATGACGTTTTAAAAAGCCTATCATATTGAGCCAAATCATAATAATCACACAAGAAGTTCGGCACCTCCACATACGTCTGCTCTAACAGTCTGCAAAGTTTCAAGCGGATATGTTTTCGCAGCTGACAGTAATCTTAAAAAAATGTACGCTATAGCCCAATTTCAGAAACCTGAAGTTTGCCTACACATACGTATTTTCCAAAAAATAGAGCTAATTTTTCTGTACTAAAATCCGTTGAGAAAAGTTTCAGAAGCCAAAAGTTAGCTAACGAAAAATTAGTTTGAAAAATAGTGTATTTTTGTCAATATCGGTCAACGTATTCTGGAAATTTTTTTAGAAAGGTTTGCCTACACAAACGATTTTTGAAAAGTTGCAACTGGTAATTAGCTACAAAGAACTGTTTCAAAAAGTACCAAAAGCCATATAGAATTTTTTGGTATATCAATTTAAATATTTTTCCCATTGAAAAATAGGTTAAAATTTCAAGTTGAACCAAATTTGACGTTATATACATCAAATGAAAGCTAATTTAATTTGCAACAGCTTTTCTTCTTGAGTTAATTAACGAAAACTTACGTGAAAAATTTTATCGCCCAAAGTCGGTTATTCAGAGCGCCACCTTAAAGACCTGTTGTGCTGTGGCACAACAGGAAAAAATTAGGCAGAGAATTGCAATATATAATGATCATTGTAATGAGTATTTTTGCAGGGCTATAATTGTTGTAGTTGTAATTGTTTTTTCAACAGTTTTAAGCACACATGACTGCACACATGTTTGCAGCGATCAAGTTTGTACATTCGGAAAAGACACATGGTGCTGGTCAAATCTAGTTCACTATTGAAGTAAGCGTATCTTTTATTTAACTTTGTAAAAAAATGTATTTTGCTACGAAAATTTTACAGAAAAGTCACAATCGTTTTCTAGGCTTCTTAAATAGGCATACATACTGAAATTTTTTTCGGTACAAATGGTTCAGTACTTCAAGTTTGTGCAGTGATAGTCTTCAAAGGTTAGATATTGTATTTTTGTTACTTCGGTTAACTTTATTACCAGATGAAGCTTTATCCAGCCCATGGACTTTTATTCACGAATTTCGCTGTTACACATGAAGTACGTAAAATTAACTTATAATTTATTATGCCGGACAGTTCTAGTGTCATACCGAAGCGTGGCGGCAGAGTAAAAAGGCCATTATCTTATCCCAAGGCGCTTGCTATATAAACTTATTTTTTCTGTTTATGGAATAAAAAACATGACTAAACAGTTGTTCTAAATGCTAAGCGTTATGTAAATCATCAGGTTTCCGAGTAATCTTCGAGTAGTTGGTGATCTCGCATCCTTCATAAGCACTGATGGAACCAGAAGCAATAGCATCGTCGCATAGGTATATAGTATATACGTACGCATGTATGCATCTGATGTCTGCGCTTTCTTTATATACGTATATAATCACTAATAATAATAATAGAAGAAAATAGAGAGAATGAGTGAGTGATATATAATGCAGAGTAGTGGAAACATATATACAGAGTCCTGTTTGAAAGAATTGCCTTGGAAAACGTTACTTCTGAGCTGATGATGTTCCTACAGCGCGCTCACAAGATTCTGTGATCAATAATAAGTCTATCACACGCATACATGCTTGCGTTTAAAGGTATACAACACACATATACATAAACACAATGCATACATATAGTACATATGATAACACACAAACACAATATACGTATATATATATATATATATATATATATATATATATATATATATATATATATATATATATATATATATATATATATATATATATATATATATATATATATATATATATATATATATTATATGTATGCTGAGAAAGTGGCTTAGGCAAAGTAGGTTACTGTCCAATTTGAAACCAACTATGCAAAGGAAGGTACCTACATAGCTGAAAGAATGAATTTTAGCACAGGGACGATTTCACGTGCATATTAACAAGATTTTAATTATGAAAGTGTTATAGTGACAGTCAGGGTTGGTGTGATGAAATAGAAGTGTTTTTATGCATCAGTTGTGTCAACGAATATGCGAGCACAATTGTTACAGCACAAATTCTTGAGGTTTTAAAATTTATTGATAGCATCATTATACTGACACTTCGAATTCCATGACAACAAAAAGGGCAAGTGTTGCTAAGCGGAAATCGCGACTAACAAAAGTTAACGAGTGATAAAAGTGTGTACATACTACATACAGATAAATATTAAGGCAAAAAAACTTACGAATTCAGTTAAATTATCACAGTTGTTGGGTAACCGGAATAGGACTTGATTACTGTCCTCACACGAGTCCACATCTAAGGCGTCCAGGGAGTAGCTCACGTATAAATACCTGAAACAAAAATAATAAACTACAATAACAATAATGATAATGAGAGGTTTTTATCATAAGGCGACTAGCTAACGGTAGGTCCTACAATGTTTCACAGGTACTTTTGCCATGAATGATGAGCAATGGATCATATATTTCGTTCGGTACACGCAGCATCTGTGTTGAAGCTTGAAGAACGTGCATGTTTTTGGAATTTTGATGCTCAGTGCTGATCTGTGGTTCAGCCTGTATGCCATAGTCAAAAATATTACTTAAAACGTGCCTGTTTGCTATTTAGCTAATTTTTATCAGATCCTGAATGAGTTTCTTACTGAATTTTCCATGACACCTGTGTTCAGGAATAAGTTGACTAAACGAACTAAAGCGAACTGAACGGTGAACTAAGCAAAACAAGTAAACGGACTCTCGCTCAAATTAATAACTAACGAGATTATGATACAGTTGTATGCTAACCTGGTAAAGTTTTTTGTTTGTTCTAAAGAAGGAAGTACTGTTTCTATACTTACGGCTCATTATTGTTACCGGATAAAACAAACTGGACTTACTTTAGTCCGAGGTTTAAGAATAAAATAATAGATTTAACTTAAAATAACTCAGCGGCTTCGTTTTAGTCCGAGCCCACTCCTAAACTACCACGGACTTAAAGCATTTAAGCTACACAAAAGACATGCTAACATGCACATAAGATTAATGTGTATTGTAAGAAGCAGCGCGCTAAAAGTCAAGTCCGTTTATTCCGGAGGTTTTGGAAAAGCATTCTTAAGCATATTTGTTAAACCATTTAGTTCGAATAAAATTAACCTTTAAATCAGGTAGATGAAGCGGCCCTTAGCTGTTGCAGTACAAAACATTGCTTCACGTGCTGCATCGCCTATATGATGTTTTTACGCGGCGGCCTCAGCCGCCGCGTATACACTATAGTGCAAACGTGTGCATCAAGAGCACACAAATACACCTATTCTAGTGTTAATCTGCTGGTAGGTCAGCAATTAACACTGTTTGTGTGGGTGTGTGTACGTACTTAGCCACAATCAGCTACCCGCTCTCATTTACGTAGCCTAACTGTCCAGTACTAATAACAATTTTTGCATGCAGAAAAGAGTCATTTGACAAAACCTGTAGGGGCAATGTTTCGTAGAATGTTCATTAGCGCGTCGAAGGCAAGAAATTTTGAACTGTAAGGGACATGGGAGCCATGCGATGTCGGCGACTATGGAGTCCACAGTACGGACTCTGTCCGCTAAGACAGCGTGACGGTTGACCTTAGCCTACATCCGCGGACTAGCAGGCGATTCGCAGCGCATATGTAGCTTAGCTGCTCCTAAATTTGTGCTGTAGCTCGTTCGGCAACATCGGAAAATGTACAAATTTTAAATTTTAAGATGGCTATTGCGTACGGTTTAGCAATATAGTGACAAATTTGAACTTGAACACTGTTCATAGTGATCACGTTTGATCATGATCCCCTATGGGGGTATCAAGATTAAGCAAAACTGACGATTTATAAAATTATTTTGCTCGAGACTTTTTGGCTGTTACTGGTGGCAATTGGCTCAGCTAAAAACTGACAGTTGACAAGTTTATGTTGGCTTTAAAAAATTACGCGGCGGCCTCAGCCGCCGCGTATACATTATAGTGCAAACGTGTGCATCAAGAGCACACAAATACACCTATTCTAGTGTTAATCTGCTGGTAGGTCAGCAATTAACACTGTTTGTGTGGGTGTGTGTACGTACTTAGCCACAATCAGCTACCCGCTCTCATTTACGTAGCCTAACTGTCCAGTACTAACAATTTTTGCATGCAGAAAAGAGTCATTTGACAAAACCTGTAGGGGCAATGTTTCGTAGAATGTTCATTAGCGCGTCGAAGGCAAGAAATTTTGAACTGTAAGGGACATGGGAGCCATGCGATGTCGGCGACTATGGAGTCCACAGTATGGACTCTGTCCGCTAAGACAGCGTGACGGTTGACCTTAGCCTACATCCGCGGACTAGCAGGCGATTCGCAGCGCATATGTAGCTTAGCTGCTCCTAAATTTGTGCTGTAGCTCGTTCGGCAACATCGGAAAATGTACAAATTTTAAATATTAAGATGGCTATTGCGTACGGTTTAGCAATATAGTGACAAATTTGAACTTGAACACTGTTCATAGTGATCACGTTTGATCATGATCTCCTATGGGGGGTATCAAGATTAAGCAAAACTGACGATTTATAAAATTATTTTGCTCGAGACTTTTTGGCTGTTACTGGTGGCAATTGGCTCAGCTGAAAACTGACAGTTGACAAGTTTATGTTGGCTTTAAAAAATTAAGTGCCGCGTTCTATATTCGAAGAATATCCTCAGCAAAGCGAGAACGTCGCAACGGAATCTATCTAAATTGAGTTTAACTTTACTCGCAAAACGTGCTTGTTTGTAACTTCAGGTGGGCGATGGCAGCCAAATTTTTGTCAGCTAAGGTATATTATGCAAGTATGCAATCAATCAATATTGTTTAGCTGCCTCGGAACCTTATTTCTTTACCAACAGTCCATTATATACAACTGGAAAACACGGGGCCAATGTTTAAAATGCATTTAACGGATTAGATCAAAAATATTTTTTAGTAGCTTACATATCTCATAGATGAGGTAGTTTACAAAACTTTGTACACTAGTGAGCCATGTTAATGTCTGGTTTCATAGACGATGTCAAGAGTTGTTGGTGAAACAAATTTCAATCTAATTCGTTAAATCCACTTGGTCCACGATTCATTACTTCTCAAAAATTATGTGCGAAATCAAGGCTTAACATATGTTCAACTGCCGAGTTATTCACTGTTTGCTTCAATTGTTGCATAACATCCTGTTAACATTGTTTTTCTCCTTAATAGCACTGTGCTTTGTACAAAGTTAAAATTGTTAAAAAAACTTAAGCTACATAGGTACATAACAAAGTAGGAAACGCAGTAAATATGTAGTAGCAGTAAGTACCTATAAATACATAGATATATTCTCGAGATATATATGCTTTAATAAATTATGCAACTTATTTAGGTATTCTGTGTTTTTCCTGCTGCGCCACAGCGCAGCAGGCTTCTTTAGAATGAGGTGTCGGAAAATAACGTGTAACTAAGTGAGTTATGTGTGTGCGTCTCTGCGTGTTTTCATCTGTGTAATTGTGCGGGTGTGTGTGAATGTGAGTGTGTGTTTAAAATGTGTCTGCTATGTTTGTGTTGCTGGTCTGTCTACGTGATATATATGTATATTCGTAGTTACCTAAGTACGTAAATACGTAAGCAAAAGTACTAGAGAACACACGTAATTTGACAAAAGCTCATTTGCATATTTTGCATGATTTGCCTAGCTAAATTTCAAGGCTAGTTGTTACACAATTTTGTATCACTAAGTTTAATAACGTCTCAAATATTGCGCTATTTGATTGCAGCGTAAACATTCAGTAAAATTTCGTTGCACACAGGTCTTACTTTGATATGTTATCTCATATTATTCACATAGTCTCATAGTAAACTTGCAGCAAAGTCTCAATTTAAATCACACAGGTCTCATAGCGATATGTTATCTCATAAAATTTACATACTTTCAAATACGGATCACAATTATGCAGTGTTATGACAAGTACGGTTTTACTATTTGTAAATGACAACAAGTGCATCTCATGAAATTGACTATCATTTTTGCCAAAGTAGAAAAAGTTATGTAACAGCTGATACACTGTTTACCAATAAGGAGCTGTCAGGGATTCGTGAATGACAGGTGGACTCAAACGTACAAAAATTCTGCATGGTTAGTATATTGCAGTAAGCCACGTCACAGATATATTACTGCAATTATTGCTGTGTATAGCATGGCGATTTTTCAATCTAGTTCAAACACAATGATTTTTAATTCTTATGGCATTGGCATGGTTATGCTTATTCTACAACTTTCACTGATATAGCACATGCAGTTCAATGCATGAGCAATAGCTACAGCCAACAAGAACAACAGTTTGAATTTTGTTCTGGAGGATTTACAAGATGTGGTCGATAAACCTTTAGCTGTGAAAGTATACTTGAAGTAGATTTTCAGAAAGCAGGTAAAAATTATTTGCTGACATGGCAAATGCTGGTTGGCTAAACAGTCAAGTAGCGGTAGCAGTAGGTTGGCTAAACAGTCAAGCGTTGGGTCTCATAAGACTCAAAATAATTACCTCTTCAAAACCAGACCGTCTCATTTTATAAAACGTCTCATTTTATAAAATAGGGTATCATTTTATAAAATCTTAATCCCTTAATTGCCTTTGTCAGCCATAGCGCAATAAAGTTCAGAGTCCAAAGTGTGAGTTATTATAAATGGGGGTGTCGATACTTTAATTTTAATTATTATTATTTTAGCAAGGCAATAATAAAAAATAACATGATAAGTAAACTGCATAAGAATTAAATGTCTGGATGACTTAACTAATAGTTTCAAATATATTCAGATACTTATATGGTATGTAGGATCCAGAAGTTTACGTTTGTTACGTCCCCTTGGCCATAAAGACTACTGAAACTATTGGCGTATATACTTGCGGTTGTCTGGCCGGGGGGGGGGGGTGAATCGTCCGCAGAATAGAGATTTTTGGGTCATAAGTTTTTGCAATACATTTAATTACCTATCGTAAAAATTTACTTTACAGTTTCTACTTTACTGTCGGCAAGGATAAACACCAAAATAAAACGTTCATTATTTGCCTGTATTGTTGTTAACACTAATTTTCGTCACCTTGCACACAAAAGGAATGCCGCCGCTTGAAAAAATGAGACAGCATTTTATAAAATGAGACAGGTCCAGAATTAGACAAAATTTTGACCGCGGATTAAGATTTTATAAAATGAGACGTTTTATAAAATGAGACCCAATCCAGTCAAGTAGTCAGTCGGTAGCACAAATGATAACCAGTCAGAGACCTTACTTTGGACATGCACATGATTGGCATATTGATTATATTTACATATCGTAATACGTCAAATGCCACTAACGCTGAAGGCACCAGTGTTTTTCGTCAAAAATTTTGAGTCGTCTGACGCACATGCCTAAAATGCAAATCTGCTGCGCAGCAGATTTTGGTTCACAGAGTGAAAATATAGGTTTGATATTGCCAGGCCCATTTTGCATTAGGCTTTGCTTGTTATACAAGATGTGAGTGACATAGAAGTCGTTCTTTCAAGCGCAGATTTCTTCACAGTATAACACACCGCCAACCGTTCAAATATGAACACTAGACACCAGGAAAGAAACCTTCACCTTTTTGTGGTTCCATTTTGAATAGTGACAGATTATGAAGTTTGAGAAGTTATACAATTACAGTATAACAATTGTCTATACATAGAGGACTGTCATAAGTACTCAGCCAGTTTAATACCACGAAAAAGAAGCATTCAGGATTGATTATGGTTCACTTTCACTCCATAATATGCCCCTAATGAGTATATCTCTACTGCAGATGTGAACAAGTTTTCACACTAATTAACACTACAACACTCGAAATAAATAATTTTGTAAATTTATATTAATACCTCAAAAAGTAACCTTTGCTTGGACAAACCAAGCGACTTATGGCCGATTACACAAAAATTTGGTGCAAATCCTTATGTCTGCGCAAAAATGGGACGATTCCTTTTTTGATATGCGTCCTAAAACCCAAATTGAAGCCAAAATGTGAAAAATTCAACTTTTTTGAGTCCGCCAAATGTTAGTCATTTGATGTATGACATTACAGGTCACGACTTAGGCAAAAAAAGTCAAAGAATGGATCGCAAATGCTGAGAAATGACATTAGGATATAGAATGATCGAATGCTGTCAAATGACTGTCTTCTGACGATTTTTGACAAGAATAATTGTTTCAGTATTAACATAATTTTTTAACAAAGGGACACTTTTTGGGCAGAAAAAACTATTGTGTTGCGATTGACCCAAAAATGGACTTTTTAAGAGCCACTCTTTAACAATGTTTCTGGTTGAAAAAATTGAAAATCCAGCATTGGTTTCAGTCTTTTTCATTGGCGGTGCGCTTTCACGGGGATATGTGACTTCTGTATGTAACTTTTGCCGACTGTGGAAACAAAGTTAACAAAAAATGTCAAAAACCTCGAAAGTGCAACCGTCAGCTGAACCAGCTGTAAGTAAGAATAGACCCTAACTGTGCAACTCAAAAAGTACCTAGCATAACCTAACGTCAAGTGACTTCTGGAATATAATAAATTCTGTTTTTGCAGGTCTGTGTAGTACTAATAAACTGTCAATTTGTTTTAATAAAGTAACATCTTATTTATGTGATGAGTGGTGTATGTAGTGGAATTACATTTGCATGTTTTACACATGACATTTTTTTGAAATTTTCAAAAATATAAACAGTGTGGTCATAATAGGGATAATAATCATAATGCATCGAAAAGCAAATTTCATTCATCTACACAGGTGACGTAGTTAGTAGACAAATTGCACAAAAAAGTCGAACACACACAAGCTAGATAGTGCAAAGGCTAAGAGAGAAACTTCAAAGAAAATATACACAGACATATAGGAGATATTAGCTAAGGCATAATAGGGTGCAAAAATGCATTACCACCTGTCAATAAGGAGGCATCGCAATTGAAGGAACCGGAAAGCAACTGTTGCCCGACTCGCAGGTACAACATGACGGCGGGGAGACGGGGCTGTGCTAGCTCATTAGCATATCATAGCATATCATTGAAGACCCTGCTAAAGCTTGACAAAAAATTGCTAAACCATGAGACTAAAACAGGTGGCGTGATTTTTGTGACTATTCGCTGTACGCTTGATGCTTGCAATTTGTGCGTTTTGCAATAAAATCCCGTGTTTCTTTTTGTTTCAGGGTCAAGCATTTTTTGATCAAACTTTGCGTTTTGGGCTTGTGTTTGTGATTGTGTTTATTCAATTTTCGCATGGTAAGAACGCGTTGTGCTTGCTCTTGTGCCCGTGCTTCTGCTTGTGTTTGTTCTTGTGCTTGTTCAAGTGTGAATTTGCCTGAGGGCCAATTCCTAGAATCGATTAAACGGGTTAGATTTTTTTCTCAAATTATGCCATTGTTGAGACAGACTTACAAAATGATGCTCACTAGTAGGTGTTACAAAATTTGGCAAGTTTTGTGTAAATGTATCGATGTCATGACTTAAGCCAGCATTTCTCACAAGGGTACATATTATTGCATGGAACATCCCATGGCACATTCCATGCAACATCGCATGGCGCATCCTGTGCACTATCCTATGGCACATGTTGCATGGGATGTGCCATGAGATGTTGCATGAAATGTGCCATAGGATGTTGTATGGGATGTGCCTTAAAATGTGCCCTAGTGTGAAATGGGCTTTACAGGCAAAACAAACTTTAACCTTATTTGTTTACACCTTTTGAGGAATTCTTCCTAAGTACACTCCACATCGCTCTCCAAGCAACAATTAGTCTCTCCTGTATCACCGAGTTATATGATAAAATGTTTCTGAGGCTCGGTTCTGACTAGGCAAAAATAAAAAATATGCAAAGAACAAGCATTGCCGAGCAACATTAAGTAGTCATCAGTAGTTAACTAGTTGACCCGATAACTCCGGTTATGTCATGTAGTTATTGTTGAAAAAGGACTTCGTGTTTGTTATTTCTTATTTCTGCCTACTGTACTGTGCACTGGTTACTGGACCTGAATTTAACGTTAATGGTTTTGCAACGAAAACGATAACATGAAGCAAACCACGTTAACCATACAAAAACGCATAAAACTTGAGAGCAATAATAACCATGAATGAATATCTGCTAACAACATTTAAATCCAGCTGAGCACCCACGCCTGACTGAAAGCTTCATTCAATAATAACATCTCGACAATAACAAAAGCTTGTCATGAAAGATTTGTATGTGGTTGAAGTCATCCCGTAATATATCTAAACTTAGTCATTTGTGTTATTAACTTTTGCCTCGCTTCAACTGCAAGGTAAACGTTTGTAAAGACTTTTTTGGACAACTAAAGAAATAGACCGTCAAGACAAGATGTATTAGTCACAGATAAAAAACATGTGTTCTTGATGGCTGCAAATATTTTTACATATATATCATACTCTTACACGAGTAATCTCGAGTGAGATAATTATAAACTAAAAATTGTGAAATTGAACGAATGTAAAACAAATTAAAAACCCAAGTGTGGGTACATACTGAATGATGAGTGTCCATAAAACAAGGCTAAATCTACTTCTTTTCTAACACAATGTCGATTCCTCGATTATTAATTGCAAAAGATAACACAAGAAAAAGCTGCCGCAAGAAAACCGACAGTTGCCGCTCCCAAAGACAAGAAGGTTTGCCATTGCCTACTGTGACAATAAAAAAAGTTTTGCCAGATTCGCTATTCATCGACTATTCATCGACCATTCATTCTTTCATTAATTTCATCGACAGTGCCCGGAACAAAATTAAAATAACATGCAGAAAAGACATGAAACAGACCATTTTTCTATTCCACAGAGTTGACACACTCTGTTTTTAGCTTTAGCAGAAATCAGGAATCAAAAATAATTTTATCCACACATAATGGCCGCGTTTAATTATCTAAAAGTTTAAACTTCTAAAAAATCCTTTAAAGAATAACCCGTTTAACACATATGCCTCACAATGTACGACTAAAGCCCAATCCATACTTTTTCTTAAGAACACAGGGAAAGGGACAAGAACAAATTTCAGACCACTGTTCTGAGGAAACGACACAATCATTTTGCTTATTTTTTTGCACACAAACTAAACTAGATTTTCACTTTGCTCATACCAAAAACTGCTACAATTGGTACGCCAATTGATTTGAAATCGCTTAGGAACAAAACTATCAGGACAAAGAGAAGTACATATGAATCGCGCTTAATCACTAGTCAAATTTATACTCCAATACCACCTGGCAAGCGACACGTCCTGTACAGCACCCATAGCGAAAAAGGATGAGGTGCCAGGGCATTCGATTTCTAATCTACTGAAAATGTACCTAACCTTTGGCGCTTTCAATAGACACCTTCCAAATTTTTCATGCCATGGTCAAACTATTTATGTATTGTTGTATTTATGTATGTATTATTGTTTTACATTCTTTGCCATATTTTGCAGTCTGAAGAATTAGTAGTGTTATTGGTTTTTGTTTCAATTTTTAATTTCTTTCTTTTGGAAACTTATCAGGTCATTTGCAACAAATACACAGGCTTCAATTGAAGACAAAGTCCTTTTCGTTGACGTTTACTTTTACGCTTGAAACGACTTTGCTCACCATGTGAGCAATTTTTTAGTTTTCAGTTGACAGGTTTTATACCACTGCGAGCAAAAAAACGGCCGGAAGATGTCAAAAACGTTTTTTTGGGAAATCATTATTTTGTACTCGAAGTCAGTAGATCGAAATTCCAGTCCATGTTCGTGAAAAATTGTTTACTTGTACGATTATGCCCAATTTTCTGCACTTTCAGTGATGAATAAAGTTAGTTTTGCTTCTACTAAAAGGAACTTTTTCTATGTACATACATACGTATGTATGGTATTTTAATTACATCGCTTCCTCCTTTTTCTTAACTATACGCCCCCTCGGTAGCAGTGCACTATAAAGACCCCGCGCAAAACTGTTGCATATTGAATAAGAGACGACGACACAAGATGGACGACTTGAAATTTTTTACAGAGAGAGTTTGGACGGCGAATTAAAGTGATGTGTAATGTCATTGGAGGCGTCGTCAGTGAAGCCCTCAGTGCGAACCGACAGTGTCTGAGCCTCTCCTTTATCCAAAGCATCAGGCTTAACAGTTAGCAGTCCTGTAGCTCTTCCCTTCCCCTCTCAGAAATATTTATTGATCTTAAATTATCAATTATGTGTCCTTAGAAGGCAGACTGCACAAGTTGCCGAGGAAAAACCAAAAATTAGGATTTGAAAAATCCCTGATACAGAGTCAAGTGCGAAAGGCAGAGAATATTCCCCCCTAGCGACTCAACGTTATGTGTTGGTCTTAATTGAGTCCAATTAGTCAGGGTAATGGCTGGTAGTCATTGAAAGAGCATGATTATTGGAACTTTTTAATCTTGTTAAAGCACTAACTTGCTGCTATGAAAGGTGTAAAATGGGTTTGTAAGGATTCTACTTGGTTTAAAAAAATTATTTGGTGGCAGAACTATAAGCAGAGATACAATTTTTTTTATGAAAACGAATGAAAAATGACTAAAAAGCCATGTTCAGCTTTGTTACAATTTCTTCACAATAAATCTGTTCCAATATTGCATACGTAAAAGTAAAGCTTCATAGAAGGGAGTCACTAAGTTACGTAGAAAATAATGCTAACACAAAAACAGGTTTCATAACCGCTATCAGTTTTTGGATGACAACAATTGCAAACAAAAAAGTATACTCTAAGCGCAGCAAAATTTACATATCAAGCCTAGATTTTTAAGTAACTTATTTAACAAGTAGAGAGGGTTGTGTAGCCAAAACTGCTGTGCAGTGATATCTGTACCAAGAGAATAAGCGAAAAGAGCATCCGAAACATATTGAAAAAGAAGAAAGAAAGAAAGCAAAAAACATAATTTAAAAGGTCCTGCGCACAACAGGACACAATTTATTCATTTTCGTATATTCATTTTCCAGTGTTAAATAACGCTAAAGGAGCATGTAGGTCAATCAGCTGAGTTTCACAGAGTAATATTTACCTCTGCTGGTGTGGGATTTGATGATGAATTTAAAAAAATATAGCTAAAAAATCAGTAAGAATAATAAAACAACGGTTAAAACGTTTGATCCATTGCGATGAAATTAAAAGTTCGAAATTCTCATAACTTCAACGCCCGCTTGGCGTTTACTTGCACATTTTTTACTGCTTCTGTTCAGTGTCTTGAAAATGTGACAGTCATCATGAGCAAGACTCTCCGATCAGTAAAGAAGTTATTAAAAAAACAAAACACAACAGTTTGACAGTTTGCCCGGTTGTAGCAGTCATTCGAAGGCTTACAACATTTCTCAAAAATGGCTTTTTTGTATTAGCTAGTTTTATGTAACATTACAATGATCGGGTTTGTTGGTTGAGATTTAATGGGCGCATATAATTATGTACAAATTCGCTCCTTCCCCGGTGTCCACCTTTTTTTAACTACCCTAAGTGGCGGTCTACATACCTACGCTGCGTATCTTCCTCTAATATATACTTACCTAACTTAAGGCCTATTCACATTGCATGGCGCACGCCATGGCGCATGAGAGGGCGCATGAGCGGGCACATGAGCGCGCGCATTCTAATTTCACACTGCCTGCTGCATTATTTCACACAATGCATAATGCAAGTGTGCGTGTGCGCCCGCTCATGCGCCCGCTCATGCGCTTGCGTACGCCATGCAATACGCCATGGCGTATGCCATGGAGCAAAATGCGCCCTCGTGTGAATAGGCCTTTATTCTTAACTACTCTAACTACGTGCAAAAACTGTGTTGGAGCATGTTAAGGATCTCGCTGCGTTGAACCATCCATTTGGTTTAGATGTACCCTTGAATTGAGCAAAAAAGCTGTAAGAAGCTATGAACATTTGTGTTGTTTTTTTTGTTTTTTTTTTTTTTTTTTTTTTTTTGTGGGTGTTTTTTTTTTTCTTTTTTTGGGGGTTTGGGGGGTTGGGGGGTTTTTTTTTTTTTGTTTTTTTTTTTTTTTTTTGGGTTTTTTTTTTTTTAGGGTGTAGTTTATAGTCAGTAATAAAAAAAAAGTTACACACTTCTTGAACTTATAAGTTATTAATTGATTTTTTATAATGTGTTATTACTAAAAACCAACCTTTTGCTATTAGCATCATTTGTGTTAGGCAAAATGATCCATATTTTTGGTATTTGATGATATTTACCAAAATTAAAGTTACAATCTTGAACAATAAATAAGTTCCATTGCGAAGCTCTGTCAAGGACATTACTCAAAAGTTCTTCACTGGGGAAGTCGGCATGAGTGCTGCATTGAGAATAAGTTGTTGAATAAGGTGTATTCATATTAAGACAATGAATTATATGGTTTTTCTTTTTGGGGTCAACGGAAGAGGTCAACCAACCGGTAGCAAGCACTTCACGGTCTCTGACAAATAAGCTAGACAGCAACAGTATGCTTGCGTTCAAGTATCTGTCTGGACTGTGGTTTAGCTTGTCGAATTTGGCCCTAATGTCCGGTAGAATACTGAGGACTGACTCGTGTTGATTCATCAGCATCTGCAGAAAAGTCTGATGAACCTGTTTGCTAACCCGGATGGGTTTTCGGCACAAAAATTTGCTGGGTTGTTTGAGTAATAGTTCCAGATCCGATCTATCGGAAATCAGATCCAATTGCATCTCGGCTTGGCTGCCTAATTGCGAGGCGGCAGTTTTGGGTAAGCCGAGATAGAGCATTTTGAGCAGTACAATGTTGAAGCTTATTAACATATTAGCCATAAACGTAGAATAGGAGCACGACTGGTTAGTAGATTAATAGTAGGCATTAGGAAAAAGCAGGAAAATAAAAATCTGCCTCTCCGCTTTGCACAAGAAATTATGGCCAGAATTGAAAGTGTCTGGGTCTTAATGTTGCACTGAAACACAAAGTTAATAAATTCCGAGGCGGCTTTTGGGATAAAGTCGGAAAAGGCCATTCATTGAAAGTAAAGAAACAATCCTTCATGAAGTCGCTGCTTGAACTTGAATGAATGAGCAGAAACAGGGAAACAGATGCTATAGCCAGGATTTGTAAACGATGTTTCAGTTGTGCGCCATCCCAGTTAAACAAGTGTTTGTGTAACTATTTATATAAAATCTAAATTTAAAAATGTATCCATATTTAAATCTATATATTTAGTTAAATCAGAAACTAAATTGCAGCTAAACCTCAGTGTTTTCAAAGTCGTGTTTTTTTTTGTTTGATTAAAGGGAGGAGGGGTAGTTTTTGATGTTAGATTCGCAGTTGCACTAAAAGGTAGGAAAGGAAGGGATCCGTTTTGAGTTAGCAAGTCCTGATTTTCATAAGATTGATTTATTATGGGATAATTTAGTCAAGTAGACCATGTTGCGCTAAAAACAAGCTGCCTCGTTAAATTAATTACATCAATTTTTTTATAATTTAGAAAATTGAGCAATTTTGGGGTATTAAAACTGATCTTAAAGAGCGCGAACCTTTCGAGAAGGCAAAACAGCAATCTCGAAATTTTCCTCATGCATGAACAAACTAAGATTTAAAAGACGGGCAAAACTTCCTATTCCATCTTAACCTGAAGTGATCAGGGTTATTTTTTTAATTAAATTTTAAATTCAAATTTAAAATCTTCAAATTCTTTAAACCCTGGAATTTGGATAGGATAGTTAAAAAAAGTAAATAGTGAAAACAAAATTTAAAAACAGGCTGTTGTTTTGGAATGCAAAGCTGACACCGATGTATACTACAAATCATTCCTGCTTAAGAAAGTGGGTTACGCCTGAATCCCCCAACAAACATCTGAGACAGAGTAAGCCAAATATGTACCTAGCTGTGGTAATGAAAAAATACTAAACACTATAAATTGTCTTCGTAATGAAAAGAATTTCATTAAATTACAAATTTAAATTTTATTTTCAAGGTTAAAACAACAAACTTATGATACAACTTATGTTTTGTCTGTATGCCAAAGATCGTGAATGAACATAGCTTCATTCAATAATAGCAAGAGTACATAATAGGGAAGAGTATGACACTCTTCCCTATCCTAGCTAACCGGCCCGGACGATGCTCCGGCCGAAATAGCGCTTTTACGCCTTGATTTCAGGGGGGGGGGTTACCCCCCCCCTCGTTTCAGCAGACTGCCAGCTCGAAATCGGTGGTGTCTTGATTTCAGGGGGGGGGGTACCCCCCCTGGTTTCAGCACGTTGTCAGCATGGTGAGCTGGTGGTGGGGGGGGGGGGGGCCCCCCCCTGAAATCAAGACACCACCAGCTCACGCTCACCATGCTGGCAACGTGCTGAAACGAGGGGGGGCTACCCCCCCCCCCAGAAATCAAGACACCACCAGCTCACGCTCACCATGCTGGCAACGTGCTGAAACGAGGGGGGGTACCCCCCCCTGAAATCAAGATACCACCGATTTCGAGCTGGCAGTCTGCTGGAACGAGGGGGGGGTACCCCCCCCCTGAAATCAAGACACTTCCTGGTTTTGAGGGGGGGGGGTCCTCCCCCTGAAATCAAGACATGTCATGATTCGAGAGGGGGGGGGTACCCCCCCCTGAAATCAAGGCGTAAAAGCGCTATTTCGGCCGGAGCATCGTCCGGGCCGGCTAGCTAGGATAGGGAAGAGTGTCATACTCTTCCCTATTATGTACTCTTGATAATAGCAAATTATGGATCATCACCAATTTCTTTTCCAATTAAAATATGAATGCTTCTGGGATGAAAGAAAATTATTTTCATTCTTAATAGCAAACAGAGTACCATAATAGGCTTATAGCTTTAAAAACTCAAAATAGGTACTAAATAAAGGGTACCGTTTTAGTGATTGTAAACAATCGTGATGTAGCTTATAAATGATGGATGGGAAATCTATAAAAGCTGAATGAGACTCCGAATTATTTGTCGCATTCGTTCTTTGACGCTAATAAGGGACTTCAGCGGTATATTGATTAATTGATTGATTGAATTATTGATTGATTGATTGAAGCATTGACGTTTTATACCGGTTGAACAACACATTTCAACGTAAACTCCTTACATGTGACATTGTCAATTTATTGGACAATTTATCTTCTCTCAATTTACAGTAATTTTGAAAAAGCACAGTTCTAGACATCAAAACGTCAATTGAGACAGTCGCGTGAGTAAAATCTGCATGCTGTTTGTAAATCACTAACTACTCAACTTTTTAAATCTTAAAAAACGATTAAAACAAGATTTCAAGAAATGTTTTGAGCTAAAAGGTCACTGTCATTTTTCGCTGAAAAACTGTGTTCACACTACCGAAGGTGGTTTCCACGTTATTAATTTTGTGCTAGCTGACATGCGAATGCTAATACCTTCAGAGCTGGTTTTGTTAACATAGCTCTTTTTTTCGAAGAAACTAAAATTGCCACATTTTGACATGACAGACATCCTAGAATTTCTTTAGCAACAAAACAAAAGAAAAAAATAAGGGCTAGAGTATTAACTAATAAACTTCTAAATGTAAGTTATTCATGCATCGTTTGCACTCAATCGGGGATTATTGTTAAAGCATCAGTTAAAAGATCATAGTATCATAAGTGTATGTTCTACATATCTATGCTAGATTCACAGCGTGCATTATAATCTAGCTATTGCACTGTTGTAGGCTTGCAGGCGTGTATGTATCTTGGTTTTGGTTAGTGACTTATCCCACTGTATATTTCACAACAGTTCTATGTAGGCTAGTGTAAACTCAGCAACTGTCCGCACTGGAGCGTGAAACCCGTGTCTAGAAACTCCTGCGCAAGCGCAATCGTTCATGCACTTGGCGATTTGCGCAAGAGTGGCCATAACTTACAGAGTGCACTCTGTGTACTTTACTATAACCTACACTGCCAAAGTTTAGTATTTCTAAACTTTTATTATATAATTTTTCAACACACAATTTTGATAGGTCCCTGAGTCCTGACAGATCGCTAATCCTATTTAATTACAGCGCTTTTTTAAACTACTTAGGTATTGATGATTTTTACTTCCGTTGTCAAATGTCTACACAAGTAGTCGGGCTTCAGGGTCCAGTTTTGAGTTTAAACCACGATGGAATATAACTTGAATATCGTCACATTAAAATTAGCGGAATATCTGATACATACGTCATCCTCTTAAATTAGTATAATTATTGTTTAAGTAATTAGCCATAGCTTGCTGATTATATCGACGTCGCAGTTTTAAGCGTCAGTTTGGCACCAATTATATGTTTTACATGAAATAATTAACTAATAAGTAGCACTTGAAGCTAGGTCTTGATAAAAAGTATCTGATATCAGAAGCAATATTCCACGTGACTTCACACGTGACACCACGAGTATATAATAGTCCCTATTATGTACTCTTGATGACATTGAGTGCAGCAATTGTTCATCAATGATTGGTAATGACACGAAAATGGTGAGCAGTTTTGGAGAGCTCGCATGAGCAGGCGGGTGAGTGAGTGAGACGGGACAAGGTGGAGCATAAATGATGATAATTTGGGTTGAAAGTGTGACCTTGTGGCCTGAGAGCGCTGCAGCCTAACTCGAGTTTTCAGCTTACTTATGCAAACGGAAAAACTCAAGCCAACTGAGCTCGGACGGGCGCTATACTGATGCCATGACTTAATTTGGTGAAAGACTATAATTTACACTTGAAAACTTTCCGAGTCGCCCAGGCTGAGTCGTACTCACGCGGGCTGAGTAGAGAATGGGCGGGGCAGGGCAGTGTTCGATGCACACATATGTACTCTAGTCGGTCCGTCCCAGTCCTCCCTGTCTATACTGAAAATTCAATTGTGCAAATCTGAATTCTATACTGCTAGACATTTTATGCAAGTTATAGTGGAAAGGGAGCAAGAGCGAGAAAGAGAGAGCAGAACCAACACAGGCACACAAAGAGAGTCTAATGGTAACGCAAACCGACGAGTTATTGATCAGTGCAGCTTAGGGAAGAGCTACATAGCTTTCTAGCTAATAACCCAGCATTCTATACAATGCATCATGAGCACAGGCAAGCCCACACTTTATATGCTATGCACTCATGATTGTATATAACATGGCATATACCTATATAAAATGAATATAATTTTGACTATATATAATATATATTAGGGTATATATATATATATATATATATATATATACATACATATATATATATATATATATATATATATATATATATATATATATATATATATATATACAATTTAGCGTTGAAAACATGGACCGAGAATCACAGAAGGGGTTTTCGACAAACATATGCAATTTTTGAATCAAATGGAACATCGCATATAATATAACGTTGCACCATCTTTTATTAATTTTTTTTGAAATATCCAGTTAGATTTAAATTCCAGGTCAAAAATAAAATTTTTTTAATTCGCTTATTTTCACATTTTTCTCATATGTCACTCCCTCAAGCGGTTATTTGGAACCGCCTAGATCGATTGAGTTACGTTTGGCATCACTGCACAGCCGTGGGCAAAAAATATTAAATAATCGATCATAGCGGTCGAGATATGACATTAAAGTACTACACTACAAAGTAAAGTAAAAATTAGCTAAAATTGTGGATGTAAGTGTTCACTTCTGTTCTGATCAGGTTAACTGGCAAACATAGCCTTTACTGAACAACCAAACCTCAGGTTATTTTCTCTGGTCGAAAATAACTTAAGTTCTGCTTTCTAGCTAAAGTCAGGCGATGAAAACCACAATTCTATTATTTGAACACGAATACCTCTTACTGTGCTGCTCTCCGTGTTCTGTCTGAGAACTGGTCCTGGTCCTTTGTATTTGGTGGTTGGGGATGCTGATCTGGCGCGTCGGCGCTGTGATCGGTTCTGGTTGCCATTAGGCATTGCTTGTTTGAAAGGCGGGTCCGCACGACAATCAAAATAAACGCAAGAAATCGCCAATGCATACGCGATGGTCAAGAGCAAGATAAATTATAGGCCGCACGCTAAGAGAGCAAACGCGTGAACTGACTGTTTTACGCTGTACACTACCACTTAACTGCTGATTTGCATAGAATGCCTGACGCATCATTTGCATAAAGCATGCCTTTAGCTATGTTGCACAACTCTCATTTATCTGTATCAAGCTATATCGTTGGATCCAACCCGACCTCTACAGTTTTTTGTATACATCATCTACAAGTTTTACAAGTCACTACAACTTCATTTTGCAAACGAAATTGCATCATTTGCATAAATTTGCATACCTGAAACTTTGCTGGTATATTGCTGTAAAAAGCAGTATGAGGGACTAGATGTAAGAATTGTGACTGTTAATTTACTTTTTGTTATGGTTTTTTTTATATCGGCTATAGATTAGTTTGTGGAGCGGTTCACAAGAACTCCTGACCTCCTTTCTACATACCAGTAGGCCTTAAAAGAAGAGTTTTGGGGTCTCAAAACTCGCTCTAAACTTATTTTTAAATCCCGAGTTAGTCACGGTAAATATAGGATGATCTCCCCCCATTCGGTAGGTTAGGAATACTCTTGTTTTGAAGTTACTACTCGTAGCGTGGTATAACTTCAACACAAGGAAGAGGTGAATCTGTGCGTAATGCTCGACCACCTTATGAGCGTAAAAAAAAGAGTTTTGGGTGCATCTAGAATTTACTTTGTACTTTACACTCTCTACTCAAGTATGTAGTTAATTGAGAACGCGCGTTTTTGGTATTTTTTGGGAGTTGCTTATTTTGCGTTACTTAAAATTTGATTTCGTTTAAAAAAAGACGTTGGGCACAATGGTGCATAGTCACACTAACCACGGTGTTATCGCGCTATCGGCCGACGACCAAATAAATACTGGATTCTGAACCCATGTTAACGCACATGTCAAATCCTCTTAGTCTGGTATTAGTTAAGGAGTTTAGAGTTTGACTAGACTGAATTTTTAACTCATCTAACCATATCCATTCCCTACTGCTAGACTAAAATTTGTCCCCTTCCTTTCATCTGGTAGGGGAGATGCTATGCAATGTATGCAAACTACATATACAATGCCAGTATGGTACGTATGTAGGTGTGTCTCAAATATGTTCATGACATTAGGCAAGGTAATGCAAAAAGGGTCAAAGGGGTGACAGGAACAGCTTCTTTGCATGTGTATTGTGTACTAGACAAAATTACATATGTTTTTTGCATTTATTTTTTATGTCAGCTCGCAAGGGTGTGAGCACCGCATGGTATGGATGAGCCCCATAACATAGTTTCTCTGACTCACTTCTTCCATAGTTGAAGTTAAGAATAACCGAAACGCAGTCTTAAACCAAACTCAGTATAGTTGGTAAAGACTTAATCGGATGCGATTAGGAGTCCATAATTACTACTGTACTCTTGGTATTAACACATATGTATATACAGCTGTTTTGAGTAAAACTGGTAACAGTTGAAATAACAACATGCCCTAAACAACTTCGAAGAGGCTGGTTTTTCAATGATTTATTAACAAAACCAAATGATAATATAAAGTTTGAGACCACCATTAGGCAGTGAACCATGATATTAAGTTATGCGTAAACTATGTTGGTTAACAGTCATTAAAAAGCAGTATCGCAACATTTCTCGTAAAAGTTTTTACAAAACTGTTTTTACGTCTGTTAAATTAATTGTAACAAGACAAAAACAAAACAAAAAGAAGTTAATCGTTTAAAGTTTTTGCTCTTCCAAACTATCTAGACAGTTAAAAAGCATAAATCTACAAAGCCATAATAATAATACTGACTGCAGAATACATACATTTGTAATTGTCACTGTTCAAGACGCATTTCATAATAAAAAACGACAAAAAACATGAACATATATGATATAATTGTACAATAATCTAATTGCTACAATACTAAGTTAGTGTCACGGTCACCCCAACACTAGATTAGGATGAATAAAGTAAATATATCGAAACCCTTAGGGTATTATTATTAAACAAGAAAGTTACGAATGTGATAACACTGGCCTTTAACTCGTATGTGTTAAACATACAATAAGCAAAAAGTCTTTTCAGTAAGGGTTTGTTTATTTATTAGTTTATTATTATTCAGTTTTTTTAACGTAGTCCTAGTCAAATTCACTATCGCATAAAATGCTTAGAGTGTTTCAATGCGATGCTTCATTTGTATTGACTTTTAGACTGTCTTCTAGACTTTGTTTTAGACATAGAAACACCTTGCTTGAGACTTAGCCCTCCTATTGAAACGTCAAAGCCTGCAAATATAAATCGTTAATCTCAGTATTACAGTTTATGCTCGTCGTTTTCTCAATTTCTTCTTTCTGTCCGGACAATGTCGGGTCATTTCGCTCAGAAGTTTTTCGAAATCATCCAGTTGTTTGTGCAAATAAACTCGCTTCACATCTCCGGCAATATCGATTAATTGATCTTTGTTGTAAAACTCGCCCGTGCTTATAGCATAGACTTTTGCCTTGCCTTGCAGCTTAACGGCCGCTGCTTTAGGATCTTGTTGCGACAGTCCATCCGTGAACACAAAAACCACTGGTTTGGCTTTACCTGGGCGTAGTCCGTGCCTAAAAAATAAAAATTACTAGATTCTGATTGGCTAGAAATAACACTGGATAAACTTTATTTCTTATTTAGTTTTTTCGTGGCAACAGTTTATTGCAATGCTTGTGCTCCTAATGTGACTTGCGCATTCGGTCGTGTAAAATTAGTATCTTCAGAGTTTAGAAACAGCGTGATATATTGTAATGTTGTTTTCAAATATTTTTCCACTATTAAAATTCTACAATGAAGCATACTGTATAGCATAACATTAAATTTAGTAGCAAGTGAAACAGGCAAAAAGGATTTTAGTCATAGTTTGTCTACATCAGGATTTGTCTACAAGGACATTATTGGCTGTTGGCAAACAAAAGCCAAGTGAAAAGAAAATTTCCCAAACTAAATATAACACCACAAAAAAAGTGAACATACTCTGGTGTGAGGATTTTGTAAGCTTCTTCGAGCCCTAGTAGTCCATTAGTTGTGCCGCCGAGGTGTTTCACTTTGCCAATGGCTTCGACAGCAGCTTCCGTGGTATCGTAGTCGTTGAACACAAAATGCACCTTTGCTGTTCCTGTGGCCGCAAAAGACGTCATAGCCAGGCGGGCTTGGTTGGGCCCGACATGGAAGTTTTCAGCCACCGACTTGGCGTAGCGAATCTCGTTATTGAAATCCCGAGTCACACTGCCAGACGCGTCCAACACCAGCAAAGCGTCGAGGAGACAGTTGCCATCGGCTGTAAAAATAAGTATTTAAAAAACAATTAAAGCTGAGCTTTTAATGACTAAACTTTAATGATTGGTTTAATTTGGATTGAATCTATTTTAGCAAAAAATTGTTGAAGAAATAGTCGTAAAGGCACATAACCTATGTCCCATGGCTAATAACTAGGTTATATATTAGCTAAGAATAATCGATTTATTACGACACACAACTTAGACATACTAATGGGTTAATAAGCCTAAGAGGTTTCTTATCAGTTTGTTATCGAGATACACGAATGGAAAGTTTTACAACGAAACATACGTTTAGGAGGTCTTGGAGTTGTGGGTCCGGGTCCTACAGTTGTGACGCCTGAAAAAATAAACAAGATTTTATAAAGAGCAGAAACATACAATTGTCAGATTTGATTTGACAGTTTTGAACAGTTTTGCAACTTGGCGAACTATATAGCCGGTTAGCTCTTGGTCAATAACTTTTGATAGCGGTCATTAACTGACCCTTAAGGTGGTAGTAACGTTTTCGACAGTTCTGCAGGAGTAACTTACCATTGATTTTCAATCAAGAATAATAGTACGCATATTAATTTAGAAACACATAGACATTAATGGGATGAACGCGTGCTAAAATAGCTTAAAATAGTTATTTTTAATTTTCGCAAAAATTATTTTCCAGCCAGTTACGGCAATTTTTAGTAAATTTTAGTTTTCGCTAAGCCAAAGTAGTAGCTAGTCAAAACGGCCGTTTATTGAAAAAAGAAAAAAATGACACACGGGCATGTCAAAAACCTTCAATTTAGATACCAAAACTTATCCTTCCACGTTTCGCTTTTTGAGATTACGTCACATTTATGTAACTTTGCTTTTTGAACTATAACACACTACACGAAAGTTCGAAAAACTTGACAACTACTGGCTGGATCTTGTAGAAAATATGGGACAACTTGGCAAACATATGTGTCTACTTTGTGCTAAAATTTCAAAAATCATGTGTGCTTAGATTTTGTTGTACATCAAATTCACTCCCAGAATTTTGTAAAAAAGCACTTCCGTGGACTAAATCTCAAGTCTCGATGTTGCAATCTTTTTATGCGTTATTTTACGTATATTCTAGACAATTTGTGATGTGTCATTTTTATTATTTGTTTTAATTCAGCGTAATACGTGAAATAATTAGATTCAAAAATTGGTATATTTTCCAAAATTTGAAAAAATTCAATTTTGAAGATGCGCAACTTCTTTCCTGCATCACATAAATATATTATACTTAGCGTTAGGGTTCACCCTATTATTGGCTATGTTGGTGTAAAAAATAAAATTAGTTGGTAATCAACGGTCAATTTTACAAGCAAAACATAAAAAATGCAAAAATTCACGAAATTTGACTACTTTGAGAGTGTTTGCTGGCAAGCTGGCTACAGATTTAAGCTATTTATTGTGCATAAGGGTATTTTTAGTCAAGTCCTTCAATGTGCAAAAGACAGCTACTAAATTCATTGGGTCAATCGAAAGTTATAACAAGTTATAAAAACTGTCGAAAACGTAACTACCACCTTAAGCGACAGCCGCAGTTAAGGTGGTAGTTACGTTTTCGCAGCTTTTTTCAAAGTTCTATTTTGTAGCAATTACTAAATCAATTTACAAGCGGTCTTTTGCATATTATTAATCCACTTATATTTTACAAAATTACAATTTTTCAACAATCGATGTTACTCATAATGTACACGCTAACTATTTTGGTGAAGCTTATCAGCTCAAATTTTTGCATTTTTTCTCGTATTTCGTTATTTCGTCACTGTGGTAAAAATATTCCTCATACAGTCAAGCAATTTATACCAAAGGCACGTTAATGTGTTGTGAAAGTGCTGGTATGCTTAACTAAACGTAATAATTTAGCATATTTTTACAATGAGCAAAAGTTCGCCTCAAATTTTGCTAAAAAGTCAAGAAACGGCAGTTTTTATGACTTTGGTAGGCTGTAACTAAAAAAATAAACAACATTTTCGCTCAATTCGAAAAAGGTATAGGGCAAATTTACTTGGCTACTGTCAAGTATGCTTTCTTTGCATTCTTATGAACTGAACAGGGTATTTGTTACTTCAACTGAAATCACTCATTGTGCTCAGAAATGACGGATTATTTAAAATTTTTTAATTTAGTTAAATAGGGCCTCATTGGGACCGGCTAATATGACATTAAGCACAGTTTGCCCGTACCCGTTGAAAAAATGGCGGACAAAAGATTAAAAAATGACGTTTCAGGAGACTGAAGAAAATTTGCAATTTTTGAAGGGGTTTTTTAACACCGCCAATGCTCGTGGCTGCTGTGACATATACTAACCAAATTTTGCGGGTATAATAAATGCATAAGGGACTATATGTAGGTAAATAATGGTGCCAGGTGATTATTGGTATTTTGTGATATTGGCATGAGAAGTCAGAATTGAGGTAAAAAAACTTCAAAGTTACAGATCGCCTAGAACGACTAACAGAAATATGTCATATTTTAGCTAAAAATATTCTTAAAATAAAATGGGTTAGACCTTTTTTGAATGGCGTTTTTGAGTAGTGTAAGAGCCACAAAAATTTGCATTCAATTTTGTAAGTCCTCAAAAAATACACAAAAAATCCAGTTTTTGAGCTATAAATTAGCCGTAAAAGTTTGAATCAATGTCAAAATTCGCTGAAATATTATTATTTGCATTCGTAATGTTCGTGCCAAATTTGATTATGTTCGATCAAGTAACTTTTGAATTATTGCAAAAACTTCGAAAACGTAACTACCACCTTAATCCGCAAACGTGTTTTCCTATTTTCAAATCGTGTATTTTCTAGCAAAAACACGAATTGAAACGTGTCGTTTTAAACGTGTCATAGGTTTGGATTTTTGACACGGTTCCTTAGATTATAGCGATGGGATTGTAAAAACTGCATTACCTCCACAATCAAGAAAATCAGCTTGTCTTTCTAATAGTTCCTGAACGTTTCCTGTGAAGAAGGTGTTATGTAAGCTTCCAGAAATGGCTAAGAGTTCTTTTCTAAAAAAGAATTCAAAACACCACGTAAAGAAAATAATCATTTTTGATTGTTCAGCAAATTAAATTTCAACGTTAAGAACCCTATCCCAAATTTTATAATTTTTTCACAAGTTTTTTTTTAAGTTTGTGCGTTTGTCAATGAACAATACACTTGTGCTTTAATAATCATTACATTTCTACATTATTATCGCTCTCATATTGCTTAGGAAAGTTTACATACTACAAATTTTTTGAATTACCTATGATGATCATATCGTACCATATAATTTGTCTGGTAAGAAACACCAAAATTCAACTGAGGTAGTATTCACAAAATCAAGAGAGCATAATAAGATGATGATGCTGGTAATAAGATCTTATTATGCACTCTTGACAAAATCAAGAACTAAAGCCTTACCAAACAATGTTGAACACCGAGACAAAACAAAACATATGAGTTTATCACGAAATAAAAAAAAATCAGCCAAATAAAAAGTCAAGAGTAGAGAGGAGCCGCTAAAATCGCACCACCTGTTTTTTCTCAATGTTCAACACATGCTGTATTCACCTACAACATCAAACCACCTCTAACTGACCACTGCTACATAGCATTCAACAAGTAACAGCTAAAAGTATAACACTGTAATATGTACGTCCTTAGTGGTGGATTTGAACAAAAAAAAAAAACTGCACAAGCAACAAGTACTAACTTTTGCACAGGCTCAGTAACACCAACAGAGTAAATAATGGAGTTGGGAATGGCTTGCAGTTGCTTGGCGGGAGCCACAACTGAGTCATAGCTGATACCATCGGTAACAACAACGACGATCAGCGGGTAGTTGGGTCGACGTTTTTGCGACGCCAAAGGTGTGGCTGTCGAGATGGCCTTGCCCGTGAAGGTTGTGCCTGAAATTCAAAGGCTAGTAAGGATAATTTCCATGCACGAAACAATATATCATATTAACCTGTACTGAGCAACACTACATTAAGATTGACTACATAGTTAGTTTTTGCTGTTGTAAAAAATAACAAGTTCTATTCGGAATGATAGAACCAACATGTTTTCTAATTCATTTAGAAATTAATTTGCCTTGCACTTGGGTTAAAATTGTCTAACGCTGCAACTACCAATGTTATTTTTTCACTTGTTTAATAAATTTAGATGATTTGGTGATCCAACCGATCCCGTAAGCCTAAGATTTATGCAACAAAATAAAAATTTAGTAATAAAAATTAGTTAAATAAAGACTGAACATAGTCGAACTAAAGTCTGATTAAAAAATGTATCATCGACCTTCATTGCTTCATAGCAACTTAGTCGTTTGAGATAACCCCCATAATGTGTATATCATTCGAAAGCATTTTTGAGGAAGATTTTATAAAATTAAAATATCTGAAGAAATTTTGAGCAAAAATTTGTAATTGAAATAAAATTGATTTTTTTCGTTTAATTATTTGAAACCTAACGTATTATATATCATTCCATAGCCCTTAATATTCTGCGTCGAATGATATATACAGCATGGCTATAGCCTGCACCTGTCAAAATTTATCGATTCTTCAATTTTTGAATTTTCCATTGAAAGACGGCATTTTTGGTCCATTTAAGGTGGTAGTTACGTTTTCGAAGTTTTTGCAATAATTCAAAAGTTACACGATCGAACATAATCAAACTTGGCACGGACATTGCGAGTGTAAATAGCAATATTTCAGCTAATTTTGACATTGATTCAAACTTTTACGGCTAATTTATAGCTAAAAAACAGGATTTTTTGTGTATTTTTTGAGGAATTACAAAATTGTATGCAAATTTTTGTGGCTCTTACACTACTCATGAAAGCCAATCAAAAGAGGTCTAACCCAATTTGTTTTAAGAATATTTTCAGCTAAAATATGACATATTTCTGTTAGTCGTTCTAGGCGATCCGTAACTTTGAAGTTTTTTACCTCAATTCTGACTTCTGATGCCGATATCACGAAATACCATTAACCACTTTGAACAATAATTTACATGTACATAGTCCCTTATGCATCTATTATACCTGCAAAATTTGGTTAGTATATGTCACCGCAGCCACGAGCGTTGGCAGTGTTAATAAACCCCTTCAAAAATTGCAAATTTTCTTCAGTCTCCTGAAACGTCATTTTTAAAACTTTTGTCCGCCATTTTTTCAACGGGTACGGGAAAACTGTGCTTAATGTATTATTAGCTGACCCCAATGAGGCCCTATTTAACTGAATTAAAATTTTTTAAAAAATCTGTCATTTCTGAGCACAATGAGTGATTTCAGTTGAAGTAACCAATATCCTGTTCCGTTCATAAGAATGCGAAGACAGCTTATTTGACAGTAGCCAAATAAATTTGCCTTATACCTTTTTTGAATTGAGTGAAAAGGTTGATTATTTTTTTAGCTACAGCCTACCAAAGTCATAAAAACTGCCGTTTCTTGACTTTTTAGAAAAATTTGAGGCAAACTTTTGCTCACTGTAAAAATCTGCGAAATTATTACGTTTATTTAAGCATACCAGCACTTTCATAACACATCAACGTGCCTTTGATATTAATTGCTTGACTGTATGTGGAATTTCGTTACCACAGTGAAGAAATAACAAAATACGGGGAAAAATGCATAAAATGAGCTGATGAGCTTCACCAAAATAGTTGGCGTGCACACTATGAGTAACACCGACTCTTGAAAAATTGTAATTTTGTAAAAAATAAGTTGATTAATAATATGCAAAAGACCGCTTGTAAATTGATTTAGTAATTGCTGCAAAATAGAACATTGAAAAAAGCTGCGAAAACGTAACTACCACCTTAATTGGCTTTAGCTCAGCAATTACTTAACCAAATCCGACAAATTGTCATCAGTGGACGCGTTATAACTTCGCGCAGTCTGTGAAAGTACTAAAATTTCAAAATTTGACCGTAATTTTTTCAATAATGGTCAGGTTTACAGTCAGTTTTCAGTTATTTTTATTCAAAATTGGTTAAAATAATTATTACCACTAAATAGTACAGTTATTTAGCTTTCATTTGATACCAAAAACATGCAGTTTTAACTAGATGGAACAAAGTTATGCAGCTAAAAGAAATAGCAGTTTCATCACTTGTCAAAAATTAGTGCTTGGTCAAGTACGTGCGTGTAAACATTAGGCCCGATAGTATAAAGAGTTTCAACGGCCGCTGAAATTTAAACTAATTTTGCTATAATTAATTAATTTTGCTTATTTTATTTAATTTTGCTATAAGTCATGTTGTATATATCATTCGACGCAGAATGTTAAGGGCTATCGAATGATATATAATACATTAGGTTTCAAATAATTAGGCGAGAAAAATCAATTTTATTTGAATTAAAAACTTTTACTCAAAATTTTTTCAAATATTTTAATTTCATAAAAATCTCAATTAAAAATGCTTTTAAATGATATATACATTATCTCAAAGGACTAAGTTGCTTTGCTATAAAGCAATGAAGTTCGATACTGTGCATTTTTTGGTCAGACTTTAGTTTAAACTGGACGCACTAGACTTGTAAATAATAATAATAAAAATAGAAGCAACCAACCGGCGTAATGTTCCAGTTCTGATAGACCTTGCAAAGCATCCGCGGTAGTCTGGTGATCGTCAAAATCGATCACCAAGCCCTGATGATCGGCAGAGGAATATTCGAAGACGGCCAGTCGATGCAAGTCCGGGCTGATAGTCAGTTTGCTGATGTACTGACGCATGAAGTCCAGCTGGCGAGAAAAGTCATCACCCACACTGCCCGAACTGTCCAGAATCATGAAAATGTCTGCGGGCCCGCAGCCTGAAACAAAAAAATGAATGAAATAAATAAAAAATAAAGTAAATAAATATTAAATAGATAAGTAGAAGCAGCAACAACTATATACTGCTTCTGATTTCTAAACAAAAAGCATGGCTAATTGTCAACATGCCTTTTGATAAAACATATGTAATTTCATTGCATTTATTTTTTTAATATGAATTTACTATTTTTTAACAGTAATTAAATCTCAACCTTTGAAAGTTTGTGCATGATTGGCTCATGTACATACAGATCATCAGCTGTCTCTAGACCAGTGAGCATATTTTGATTTTAAAAAGACTGACTATATTAGAAAGTTTTATTCACGGAAACTGCAGTACAGTACAGTCACACAATTATGACTTTTTCACACACCTTTAGGTGGTGGTGGAGGAGTCGTGTATTCTCGTTTTGGGCAGCCGGTGAACTTTTTCAGTAGAGCCAGCATATCATCTACATCATCAGCGATGGCAGTGCGTGCTCGCTCTCCTGCTATTTCAATCAATTCGCTTCTAAAACCAAATCAAATGTATGTTTTAGATGACATGTTTTATGACAGATTTAAGTATTAAGTGATAAGTGATAAGTGATATTGAACAAGTCTAATAGGTCCTTGTTGATAAATTTACTTGAGAACTAAAGCATAACAAAACAATGCTAAACCTTCAGATGAAATATGTGGATAATTTTTTGACTAGTCACTGTACTCCCGGTGCTTGAAATTCTTTTCTTCAAGTCACGTGTTTTGATTTTGTCTGAGGGTCCAGCAATATTTAGTCATTCTTCATTACGACTTTGGTCATTAGATGTAGTATATAAGTCTCATAAGCATAAAGCTTATAGCAGTTAAGATTGCACTCGCCTTGGCCGTCAAAATTTTGTAAAAATCTTACAAAAACTTTCAATATAAACTCTCGATATATTCTAACTCAAAACCTTCATCCCAATAATTTGAAACATCGCTAACCGTCTGACAGGCCTTGTGACTCCCACGGCGTACACCGTCACGCCAGGCACGGCGCGCATCGCCTCAGAGTTGGGCACCACGTCATCCTGACTTTGTCCGTCCGTTAGCACAATCACTATCGTGTCTACATTCGTGCGTCTGTTCTTCAGACCCGTCTCCCGTGCGAATCCCAAAGCCCGACCGGTCGATGTTGTACCTAAAATACAAATAAATTATAAGCGTTGTGTACGTTATATACGTTAAAAATGAATTATATTATGTAATTATATAAGTCGAGCATGCAATCGTTTGCATGGAATGCACAATTTTGTCATTGCAAAATTTGAAACTGGTCAAGCAATAATTTAATAAAAGTATTTGCATATGTGCAGAGGCATCTTTAGTTTTAGGTGCATTTGAGAAGTGTATGTCTTGCAACGCCAAACATGAAACATCACAAAACGTTTGAGGCACCACTGCATATTATTAGTTTCATATTTTTTAAACTGTGTCAGCTTAAGGTTACACAAAATAATGTACGTTTGGCAAATGTTTGCATGAATCAATCACTTGCAATACCTGAGATATGTGACAATCCGTCGATAGCCGCCAATAACGTTGGTTTGTCATAAAATGTATCAAAATCGATCTCTAGCTCCACCTGATCCGCGCCATACACCACCACGGCCACCCGATGCATTTCTGGCCCTATGTCCAGCAACTGAACGGCACTCTTAATCAGATCTATTTCAGCTTCAATATCGTCCTGTACACTGCCAGTGCTGTCCAGAACCACCAAGAAGTCGGCTGGGTGACAAATGGGGGACACTGAAAATAATTGAAGAAATAAGTCAAGCACTTGCAGCGTGTTTCGCTGAAGCTCATATCTTCTGGCTGAAGGAAAAGTGTTCCACAGTGATATAATAATTGTTATTCAGGAGGTATATCATAGTAAAATCACTGTCTTGTCTCTCTTGTTTTTATATTTAAATGCCCTAAACAATATCTACAAACAGTAACAAATTTAGTGTCACCAGTCACCACGCAGCTTAAGTGTTCAATGCTTCACTTTTGATGGTTTCTTATCGTAACTGTCAACACAGTTTAATGAATGAACTAACCAGGTGGAGTTGGTGGAACAGGCGCTAAAAATAAAAAATAAAAAACTAACATTTCGAGCTTGCTATTCTAAATATATGTATTAATCTAAAATCAATGGGACAAGCTATGGCAAGAGTACATAATAGTGTCTCACTCTTACAAATTATACTAGAAGAAAACTGAAACACTTTCCAGCCTGCCGTGTCCTAAAGTGGGCGGATGCGCTTGTCGTTCTCGGTCTACCTGTTTCTGTATTCAGTAGACGGTCAATGCTTATGCGTCAGCGATTATGTACTAAAGCGTGTTACACAGAGGATGCACTGTACTTGCATTTTAATAGGTTAGGTACTCAGTACTAGTCAATAAACTGATAAACCACTAAAGTACACGCACGTATAGTTTTTGCCACCTATTACAAAAATAATAGCTAAACTTGGACTTTTTAGTTGTATTTTAGATATCAACTGACCGTCTGTTTTTGTCGGTGGCCGAACAGGTGCTAAAATACAACAGAAATATAACAGAAAATAACCAAAAAAACCTGCTCAACATTTTGACATTGACTAAATCACAGAATCAGCATTTTAGCTTTTCACAGCGAGTTAAAATCATCCTATTGTTTGTGCCAATTTTATTATATACTTCCATTTATCTCTACTCCACAGTGGTCAAAAGCAAAGTAACCTACTGCTAAAGCAGTTATTTTACTATAGGCACTTTACTTATCAGGTAAGTACTACCAAGAGTGCATAACTAGTCAAAAAACTAAAGTGCTTGCTGTTCATAAATAATTATATTAAATCGAGCACTGGCATCAGGGGTTGTTCGTTGAAAAAAGTTTGCAAAACACATCAAAAGTTTAAGTAAAGCAAGGATGCTTGTCAACAAAAACAGCGTCAACCATACGCTTGGTGGCCACAACGGGAGGTGGATCGACGACAGGCAGTGTGATGATTGGCTTCTTCGGGCACGGTCGGCCTCCCGTGGTCAGTTGTCTCAGCAACGATTCCAATTTGCCCACTTCGCCGTTCACAAACACACGGCTGCGATCACCTGCATTTAAATTAAGGCTATCTTTTAGGCTTTAAATAATTTGTTTCACTGAGTGTAATGGAATGATATTATTGATGCCTTTATATTGTGGTATTTGTGGTGTGATTATGTTAACACTGCATAAATTTCCATGCCGTGGCTGGGTTTTCATCTTTCACCACTGACTGAGCTTCCGTCAACAGAAAACTTTGTGCTAGCCACACGGCTTCACTCGAATACCTACGGTATCCTCGTAAAGTAACTGATTCTGTGGAACACTACGCCGATAGGTTTCACTATTGTGAGATTCTGAAACAATGTTGTTTTGAAACGAAATTATGCTGTTAAGGGTTAACTAAACGTGGAAACATCATAGTAATGTTGTAAATGAGAATTAGGGCCTATGAGACTCGGGGGCTGTGGTGTAGTGGTTAGCATGCCTGACTTCGAAGCAGGTGGCCCGGGTTCGATTCCCGGCGCCTCCATCTCTTTCATTCTTTCTAAATTGGGGCATCCTCTTTCTATCCAACATAGTGGCGACCGTGACAGGACGGAGAGGATAGGGCCGGGTCCTCAGGACAGCCTTATCCCCGAACCGTCTTCGGAGGTGGGTTAGGAGCCCCATGCCCTGGGTTGAGGTTGGCACTTCAACGCTTACGGTACTCGTGCTGTGTGCTGTATGCTGTGTACATAGTCTCTTTCTGGTGTGGTCCCTCGGTTAAGGGTAATCCGAAAAACCCTCGGTTTCGGTTAGGGGTGAACCGGATAAAACCCTCGGTTTCGGTTAAGGGTGAGCCGGTTAAAACCCTCGGTATTGGTTGGGAATCGTTCTGGGTCGATCGAGAAACCCTGTGGTTGCGGGTGAGCCAGGAAACCCAGGAGTGTGGTGTGATTGAAGTAGGCTTGGAGGCCTACGTGTGAATGTGCTCCGCCCTTGAGGCATCGGGTTCGCCCCGGGAGCATGAGTATCGACCGAGTATCGTTGCAGGGTCGCAACGATGTTCGAAGGGGGGACCCTGTTGTAAATGAGAATTAGGGCCTATGAGACTCGGGGGCTGTGGTGTAGTGGTTAGCATGCCTGACTTCGAAGCAGGTGGCCCGGGTTCGATTCCCGGCGCCTCCATCTCTTTCATTCTTTCTAAATTGGGGCATCCTCTTTCTATCCAACAGTAACACGTTAGCAGGCCTACACTAGTAGACTTAACGCTGACAATCCTTTATGCCAAATGCAGATGAACAAAACTGTTAGCAACTGTTAAATTCTAATGAATGAATTCTCTTGATTCTAAGTATATGTTTACTGTTTCTATGAGGATGAAATAATTCAACCTTCCGACGGCAATTTTGTGGCCCTGTATGGCACTTTTTCATAAATTCTAATAATGTTTTTTATTTTCAATTCCAATGTTTGAATCGAAAATTATTACTGACCGTGGCAGTTTTTGAGCTTACCAGTGTATAATGTGAGTTCATTAATGCTTGGCTGAGGGGACTCTGAGACGGCATAGATGGGCACACCCATGTCATTGCGAATTCCTTCCGTCATACTCTTCAACTCCAACCAGTCGTTTTGCGAGTGACCATCGCTTACCACCACCAGAACCTGTAACAACAACACTCCGTGCAAGCAAATCAAATAGCGGAAGATAGCCAGAAGTTAACAAACACGAAAAAAAATAGTTGATATTGTATTACAAACGTACCTATTAATCAATCCCTCTCACATCCACATAAAATTGTTATTACACCTGCTTGTTTGATTGTACTGCTTATTGTTTTGTACAATTAGATAGTTTACATTACGTAGCCGCAGCAAAAACAACTGAAAAAATGGAAAGAAAACGGAACACAGGCTAAGATTAGAAACTAGATACAAAAGTTGTTATCGTTTGTATCGTTTCCGTTGTTGCATGACCAGATTTAATATTGCTGTTTATTTCTTTCCAAACATTTTGCTATGTTGTATTGCATACCTTTTCCACGTTTGGCCTTCCACCACGCAGATAGTCCATTGCGATTCTGAACGCAGCAGCAACGTTGGTGTTCCCACCTTCAAAGCTCAGTGCGTCTATGGCTGCCAATGTCTCTTCCTTGGTTTGCTGTTTGGATAGACTGAAAATGCCTGGAAATAAAATTGAATGCATGAATGACTGAATTAATGTACGAATGACTGAATTAATGAATGAAAATTGCATAGCGTGGTACATAGTTGCGTTCTGGCTGCTATTTTTTTCGAATTGTAAGAAATATTGATGCTGTCATTGAAGGGACGTTTTCTTTATCGATATAGTATTGATGGAATCCTGCAGGAATTCAAAACACAAGTGTGCAATCATTCTTTTAAATTGTGCAACAAGGGCTTGTGTTCATACATCATTGCATAAAAAATGACATTCATATAAGCGTGTACCAGCCGCTGTTGATAATAAACAGGAGCTCATTCTGGATCTTGTATGAGCCACCCCATATCACGTTTTCTCCTTAAAGCTTATGAAGACCAGATACACAATTGACAGCGTTAAAGTGTTAAACTTTTGTATTTGTGAATTAAATTTCTATTACCGTTTATAGCAGGGCTATTTTCAGCATTTTTAACGAAGGTGCCTCGGACTCATCATGTAACCTTTATATGTTTTAATAGGTAATTTCAAAACTAAAGGCACGAAAATAACTAAAACATATCAAAAAATGATTCTTGTGTTTATAATTCTAACCTTCGGCCTGGCTAGCAAAGGCAACAAGGCCAACGTGCGTTCCCTTGGGCCCACTGGAGATGGGCAAGAGATCCGCCAGTCGATGAGCCACTGCGATTTCATCCTTGAACACGCCGTGGACGCTCCCGGAACGGTCAACGATGAACACGATGTCGATACTCTCCGAAGGGCAAATTTCTAAAACACATAATCAAGATGTAATACACTTACTTTCATCAAACTGCGTAGCTTGTTTCAAACGTTGCTTCATACAAACTTTGAAGCTTTGTCTAGAACCGCATTTTTTCAAACTTACAAATGGGTAAAGTAAAGTTAGGCATCTTTATTCATTATTAATGGTATAAGGGTAAGTTAAATTTGGGAATGTTTGTGAATGAAGTTTTAAATTTGAAAAGAAAGCTAAATTTGACCATTAACATTAAAAATTTGCAAGACTGATTATCTTCAGCTGTAAAATGAGCTGAAACACTATTTTAACTGAAATCTACTCGATAGTTATGGTAATCATTAGTTTTACCCAATATCTGAAATACTATTGTACCCTTATTTTTACCTGTGGCTAGCCTAAATTTATTAATGCGTAATTTTGAAAATACGACCCCTATGGTAAAAGCCACCAGGTAATACTTTTGAATGCGACTGTTTCTGTTGTGACATCCAATCTGATGTAATGCTTCACATTTTTTATAAACTATATAAGTATTATTTACGTATGGCATTTTTAGTTGTATCACGCTTTTGTGGCCCTTCAGTATCCTTTTTATTTTAAAATGAGGAAGTTTTTTTTATTATTTGCACTTCCTGTGCATGTCTCAAATTTAAGAGTAAAGTATGCTTTAAAGATTCAAAGAATAACAAATTTTAATCGTAGTTTTTCTAGTTAGGCATTTAATTTTTACAAGAAAACTGCAGCAAAAAATATTAATTTAAGTTATTCAACAGTTGAATGATATCATAACAAGTTTTTGCCCGTTTTTTTGTAATTACTTTAAAATAATTCTTCTACCAAAAAAACTCAGTGGCGTTAATTTCCTTGACCTAGTTTTAAAAGTTGTTATCAACTGGTTTGCATTTCGACAATATTTGCGAGCCTGGTTGTCTGAAGAATTATCTGGGCTCGCAAATTTGACATTTTTACTCATAAAAGAATACAGACCAAATCGTTTTACACACGATGTCCACAATTTTGGATGTTAAACTAAACGCTGAACTATTAAATTAAAAAAACAAAACAGGAAGATTTGTTCCACAAGTTTAGTGTTATTTTATATTTTGCACTAATTTTAAGGTATAAAACTGCAGAAATGTGAACGAAACTAATGTGTAAAAATGTTAATCTAAATGAATCACATGAAATTATGGAAACTTTGTCTACAGTCTACTTCATTATTTTTAATAGTCTTTTTGACGTTCATATTAACTTTCAATATTTTAGGTGCAAAAAACTTTCAAATGTGTGAATAGTTAAATAAATTCAACTAAACTTTACAATTTGTGTGTAAATGGTGAAAATGCGCTCAAGTTTTAATGTTATAAAATAACTGAAATTATCATAAATGGCAACATTTAGTTAGAGTCATTTGAAGTCATTAACAGTCTGCAAAATATCGAGAACATTAAACAAAATTTAGTATTTACTCTGACGGTTACAGATCCGGGAGCAAGCCAATTACTAAAAAGTCTAAGGTGCGGTTCTAATTACACAAAAGTAATAAAACAGCAAAAAATAAAAAAAACAGCAAAAAATAAGATGCTAATGTAAGAATGACAGTGCATTCCCACTAGAAAAATAAAAAAGTCAGCAAAAGATGAGTGATAATATTCACATAAATGATATTCTCTTATGCTAAATGAGTGTTTGGATTTGGATTTGGATTTGAATAACCTATATTTGCTCCTTATTTGTTCATTATTATTTGTTAATTGTCCTTCTTACGTGTGATGCTAACGTAGTGCGACGAAAACTAGGCCCAACTCCCAGAGAAATATGAACTAAGGACTTGATCATCCCAATGCGTTGCAATCAGCCATTCTAACGCAAAGTTTACTTTTGTGTCTTGGGAGAAATACAAACACCAACATTACAAATTTTTTTTTTTTTTTTTTGTTTTGTTTTTTTTTTATTTTATTTTTTTATTTATTATTTTATTAAGTTTTTTTTTTTTTTTTTTTGTTTTTTTTTTATTTAATGTGAGTTGTTGTTAAAAAAATAAATATAAACATACCTGGTAATGTACCTGGTACGGGTCCAGCTTGAATCAAAGCCTGCAAAACAAAATAGCAAATAATTTCATTAAGTTGCAAATTACATGACTGTTGACTATATAGAAAAGTCTATTAACATCCTTGTTCGTATAGCCAGGAGCATGCGGCATTTCCCCCCTCCTTTGGTTGGGGCGTCGCCTGTTTTTTGAATTAATCCTTGTTGTATAGCAGGAGATGGGCATTATACGGAAAGTGTGGAAATTGTTTTCTTTTACTTCAACGGTTGCAAAAAATCACCGCATCAAATGTTTAAGCACAGTAATGACATTGCGTCACCGCCAAACTTCAGTGAATTACAACAAAATGACAAACAGTGACTTGAAACTTGCACTTACATCTAACAAAATTCAGAGTGACAGTTATATTCAAGTTACAACAGAATGTGGGTGGTATGTGGTTAATAGTGTGATTTGGCATGACGCTGCGTTTCTACCACCATCAAAACCACTGACCGTGTTCTGTAAATTTTCACCGTTTTGTCATGGCTGAATTGGTACCATGCGTTAATATATATCCAATTTTCAAACCGCAGGAGAGCTAGATTTTATACATAAAGTTTTGTCTACTAAGATGTGTGCGAAAAGAATGTGAACCGAAAAGCTTTATGTCCGTTGCTTGGTTTCCAAATTTACAACCTGTCGCAATCATGTAAAAAAGCGACTGTACACCATCTGAGTGGTACGGGTACAATTGATTGCACGACTTTCAACTTATACTCGACTATGAAGCAGCCAATGTTTGCATTAGTCAACGTGTGTCCGCATTTTGAATACGCGTCACCCATTAACTGAACTCCACACTACTTGAGGTAATTGTCAGTACACTTTTCAGGCAAATTACATAGAATCTGGAAACGTCTATGCAGCTGCCAAATATATAAAAAATTAACTGGCATTTTGGCTGAACTATTATGGTGAATTGTGTACCTAGACTCAAGTTTCCTAAGCCGAAGGTCGGTTCCCATCATCCAGGAATGAGAAATAAACAATAATAAGAACATATAGAAACAAACCTTCAGGGTATAAACTGAGAAGCAGAATGAGTCAATCAATAACAACAGCTTATTTCAATTCATATTATTCAGTATTTGTCCGTAAATAACTACCTACTGTTGTAACTCGATTCAGTGTTACCATAAAGTGCAATAACCAGACTTATACTGAACTCAGCAGCGTGCAGTCTACTTATACTGCACGCTTCACGGCACAGTACACAGCCAGAGTTGGAATTGATTTACAAGTCAGTTATAGCACTGGTGGTTGTGCTAAAAGTAATTGATACGCATATGCAGGGCTGGACGCGGGTCGAAAATTTCGACCCGCGACCCAACCCGACCCGCGACCCAACCCCACCCACGGCTCGACACTCGTGGGTAACCCGCGACCCAACCCGAGCCGTAACCACCACTCTATAACCATAACGTACATTATACAGGGGCGTGTAGCCAGGATTTTGAGAAGGCGGGGTCGTACCTTGTCCTTGCTGACTTATTTAAACTCACTATTGCGGGGTCTGAGCTCAGCCCCCCGAATCCAATTATTTTTACACTTATTGGCGAAGTGGCTTACATGACAAAATGTAAATTTGGTCGTTTATAGCAAATAAAGGTCTAAGGGCGGCAGCCCCCAGAACAAATGGAGTTTTTTTTCTATTTTTTGGGACAAATTTGGTCAACTGTAGACGTAATCAAAAAATTTTTCCGACAGGTAAATTAAAAAACAAAAGATGGGAATTTCATATCAGACAGATTACTCAAGCATATATAAGCTTTCATGAAAGTTAACAACAAGGAATGGTAAGCCATACAGTTTGCAGGGGTCTGGGGGCGGCAGCCTCCAGGAAAATATTTTAGAATTTTTTAATTTTTAGGTCAAATTTTGTCAATTGAAGACGTATCAGAAATTTTTTTGGCAAGACTATAAAAACCAAGGGGGGACCCTTGACGATAATTTCTTCAGGTTCCAGTTCACGCGGGTCGGAAAAAAATTTTTCGACCCGCGCAGCCTGAAGTGGGTACCCGCGGGTCGACCCACGGCTCAAATTTTCCGACCCAACCCAACCCAACCCGCTGGTACCCACGACCCGCGTCCACCCCTGCGCATGTGTGAAACCCTCGTGCAAGTGCACTCGTGCGCTTCGCTTACTCGTGCTTTTACACTCGGAGTTTCGCAGAAACATACGTATAAATCACTTATAGCACGCCAACCAGTGCCATAACCCATACTTATTTTTGGAAACAGGTCTCAGATCTTGTGGTTCTTTTCTCAGAACCGGACCTAAGCTTTAGACCTAAGCCTAACCCGCAGTTTGTTATAAAAAATATATTCGCCATGATGCAAATCTCGAAAAATTTAAATTTTCTGGCTCCGATGGCCCAAAAGCTGCGATTTTTAATTGTTGCAAATTGTGTCCATAGACACTGCAGAGTTTCTCATACGAATAGGACTGAGCTTTTGCAAAATTAGAGACGTATATCATTTATGTATTGTATTGCGTTGTATTGTATGCGTATTTCTATAAAAATGAGACATAGTATATAGTATCTCGATAGACGTAATGGACATTGAAACTCAAGAAAATATACTCATAAAAATATAGTATCTAGACAATGACAGTTTGTATCGGAATTCAATTTATTATTAATTTCTATTGTATTGTAGATTATGCATTCATTCAAAAAAAAGTAAAAATTGTACTTACAAGTAATCCCAAAAGAATGACACTGTGCCGCATCATGTTTGCGTTGCTACCAAAGAAAAACAACCTGAGATGGTGTATAAGCTATGGGGGCTGGCGTGATTTAGACGCAGCCCTGCAACGAACGACCGTTCAACACTGAAATTGATGCAAGTTTAATAAAAGCCAGTCATTTAACTAACTTCTTAAAAGTAAAATTTCGACAGACCGTAATTGGTCCAGGTTTTTAAATGTGCAACTTTTTCCTTGTTTAAAATTAAGATTAGTAGTGAAGAAGTTTAATTATAAAATAAAACTAAACTGGTATGTAGCAGTTTTTGAAGTAACAAAAGAGAATAATTAAAAACCAATTTCGTTATGCTTTCTTACATTTAGTCTCTTAATCACTTACATTTTAACATTCCTTCACAAGTTACTCAAACTATAATTAATCATTAAATGAAGTGTGGTCAAAATGACGCGTAAAAAACGAAAAGCTCTATACACCTTTGAAGTATGAAATGCCCGTTTCCTACAATTAAACTGATATGACTTCCTGATTGCATTAAAATCTTGATATTGATGTTACGAATGTAATTACTAATAATTACTTACTGGATGAATAATCATAATTGTGAGTAATGTTGCCTTTATGAATAAACTATTTAAAATATTTATTAGGTCCAAAAGAAACAACTAATAATTAATTTAAATAAAAAAGCATAAGTAAACAGCTCGTATTATAACGAAGAAGATAAACAGGATTTCGTAATTGGTGTTTACGTTACCACGAAATTAATGATAATGCCATAGTTCGACTAAAACTGCAATTAAAAAAGTAAAACGAGCACGTCTTGCGAGTAAGGTTTAACTAATTTTTGATAGATTTCGTTACGACATGCTTAAGAGGTTCAGTGCCGAGAATTATTCCTCAATTATATAAAACGTGGCACTAAAATGTGTAGACTGCATCTTAATGTGTAGACTGCATCTGCTATGTTAAATGCTCATTATAGATTCATTATTTAGGCAGATAGACATGGAAGGCTATTCACTTCTGGTTTTTTGGACTTTTATCGAGATGCGGGCGTCGTCAGGAGATTGCGCCGTTTGATAGAGAGCTTAAGTTGTCCAAAAGTGCAATTCACCCTATTATGTTTAACCCTTTAATGCCCAGAGTATCACATGGCTAGACAACCTCATTCTGACACCTTCTAGTTTTTGGGACATTGCTCGAGCTACGTGCGTCGTAGAGAGATTGCGAAACCACCATTCGATAGAGGAATGAATGGTGAACAAAACATAATCAGTCGATTAAGGGTCTAGGACGCACCGTTTTTGCGTTATAAGCGCTCAAAGTTGAGAATTTTTAAAAATTTGCGCCATCGCTCAGGCGTAATATGTACCTCATCCTAGAGTATGAACACAACAACTGTGCGCCTGCCGTAGTTGAATGCTAAAAATAAACTACATTATCCGTTATATCTGATGCACATAAAGCAGACTGCCGGAGCTGCATTTAGATTTCGTAATGTGGCCTCAAAGAAAATACTACTTTTGCGATGAAAAAAGTCAAATTTGCACATTGCTTAAGGGGGTAGTGTGCGAAAGCAGTCGATTTTGCGCGACTATAAAACTTTTTCAGTGAAAGGTAGGTCATTGTTCTTTATATATTCTACAAATATGCTTCAAGGCAAATATTTTTGCCAAGTTTCAGAAAACTTGATGAAGCATACAGTTAGCAGTGAAGTCGCAAAGTCGGAAAAATGACGTTTTGAAAACCTATTCACATTCGATAATTTAGTCACAATTAAGAAACTTTTTGTTTAGATTCTTTGCACAAAGTAAATGCACATATGCTCTAGTTTATGCACACAAAATTTAGTGCAAATTGCTTGAGTGGTTGTGGAGTAATGCCTGTTTGGACTGTGAAACTGTGCGTAACCTGTAAAGTACTCACAGCAATAATGATAAATTGTAAAAAATTTAGACACTTATTTTGAAATCAAATGAAAAACGAACCTTTATTTTTCATTTTTCTTATGTGTGGCAAAAAATTGTGCGTCAAAACGTTACATGTAGTCCACAAGCTGGCCAATCTGATATCTGGCCAGATTTTTTGAACTTTTATGTCTTTATTGTGTGATGTCTGGCTCACAAATGGTGATTGGTTAAAAATATTGGTAGATATTGGTAGTCTAGTGTCTGGCAGTATTTATTTGACACCATATGGCATTTCACTAGTTTCTCAGTGAACGTACAATTTCAAAGCAAAAAGTTCTCATTTTGCAGCCTATGAGCAAAACTGCTTTGGCGACACTATTACCTTAAATGAGCATAGGCTTCGCTGTGTGGCAGTAGGACTAAAAATTGCCGGCCAAATGCTAAGACCTACAATTCCCCATAAAAACAGCTAAAAGATCTTGTCACTAGAATAGACTAGTCAAGTTGCATAGCCCTAGATATGATAGTTCATCGTGGGGTATCTCCCATGATCCTTTGGGCATGATAGGGTTAAATAAAACTTATTTATAACTTTCGTAATGAGGAATTTGTATTATGAAGCCTATTATGCTTTCACGGTGGCTGCCAAAGTGGTTCAGCAGTTGTCGATATGCATTGGGATGCTTAATCGTCTTACGATATAGGTATAGCTTAATTGCTAGCCAATAGGCTTCTGGGCTTCAATGTCCTGGTTTCGACTCGATAGTATATGTACTATCAAGGTAACACTGTTGCCACAAGCTGCGTCACATTACTGTGTACAAAATTTGCAGGAACTTAAAAGACAATGTGAGGCTCCCGCGTCACAATATGCGAGCATGATGAGCAACATACGTAATCACAACACTACACTCACATCCAAGATTATCACTCGCGATGATCACAAACCCACACGCAAATAGTGTATTATTGGGACTGTAACTTTATTAATAGTAAATTTTTTGCAAGATTTTGCTATTTTTGAAATCTACACACCCAGATTTGGGATCTATCGCTTGATGGCTGAGGCCGCCGCGTAAAAAAGAAACTCAAGTATTGACAGTTACACAAAAAGTGTTTACCATAGACACAAAAAATCTTCTTTAGTTGAAAAAACTAATATTTTTCAGCATAATTTCATTATTGAGTTTTGTTTAGCTAAATTTTAGGCATAGATACATTTCTGAGTAATTTCCGTTGGCTTGTTTTAACTTTCAAAATCCGTCAAACAAATAGCGGCCAAACAAATTGTTAGCAGATGCGGAATTGACCGATGTGCACTAAGCCCCACACTGTTCCCTACAGTTGCATGCTACAATGCTAATCGTAGTCGGTATTTTTTTTCGGTAAAGAAGGACCTTATTTTTTCTTTTGGCGCTATGTTTTTTAACCTTGCCTTGAACCACTTTACACATCTAATATGCAACCGAATGGTCAAAAGGAGGTGAATAAGTAGTCGTTGTTCTTTGCCTAATAATTTTTTGCCTAATAATTCTTTGCTAATAAGTAGTCTTTCTTTGCCGATAAATCAATAAAGTGACTGGACGCTTCCAACGTTGCTATTGCTATTTTTAAAATATAAGATAAGTTTTGCTTATATTACAATATGTAAAGTACAATTTTACTATGTACTGCGCAACAGTGCGGGGTCCCTGCTTCTACAATTTTATCTATTGTAAACAGAGTTTTAGGTAAAAAGTTCGTCAAAGAAGAAGCAAAAAAGTTTTGTTGTACTATTTGAACAATTGTGTAAATTCAATGTACTTACTGTGTAATTCTTGTATTTAAGCTGATTGTGCTCTTAATCTGTTTGTACAAATTTAAAATTGTATCAAAGAATCAACCAATTAAAATGTAGCTTTCATCTTATACATTGCGCTATGTCAAGAGAGTGGAAGGAGTATGACACTGTTTCTACTGGGCAGCTTAACAGAGCCTCAGATGAGTTGCACCAAGAGTTGCACATTTTTGGTGGCCAGAAATCAACCGAAAACAGACTCGTAATGCAATCAGCCCCCATAACCATACTGTCCTACCTTAAGCCCGGTTCATACTCGTTCTTATCCTTGTCCCTATCTGTTTGGTCCCAAATGATTCTAAGGGCCTTTTCATAAAAAGATTAACAAGCACGTTTTGCGAGTAAGGTCTAACTAATTTTTGATACCTAGTTTACGTTGCGACATACGTAGACGGCTGAGGATATTCTTCGAATATAAAACGCAGCAGTAAAATCTTTAAATAAACACGACATATTAAACTGCAACATGTTTTCGTGGTTGCATCTTGCTTTCAAGTTACGTTGAAAATAATAAGTTAAAATCTAATAGATTGATTGTAAAAACCACGCTTACACATAAAACACAATATTTTGAACTGTGGGTTAGAAAATAGAGTTCACAACGGGTCGAAATTTTTTGACCCGACCCGAAATAAGGTCTAAGCCGACCCGACTCGACTTCTCGTGGAGCTGTTATATACACTATGCTTTCATCAAGATTTTATGTAAATTTTTTGTTTTCTGTTTTTCGATAGGTAAGCGTAAGATTACTTTTTCGATAGGTAAGATTACACATCTTTTGAGAAGTACAAAATGAAGTAAGGTAATTTTGGCTAAAAATAACGGACAAACTAAACCGAACCGAACGAAAAGCTCGGAAACTGCGTTACGGTTTCACAGCAAAAATTAAGTACGCGTGAACTCAGCGTTATCGAAGTGGCTAAACCAACACTATATTGATCCTAGCTTCATTCTCACTAATCTACGGTGTCACACCAACAGCTATAGTAACAACTAGAAGAAATGGTTCCTAGGGAGCAATCCACTGCACGGTACCCCTTTTCCGCACTAGGCGGATACCCATCTTTTATGCCTATACAATATATACTGCTAAGTTTGCCGAAACCACACGTAAATTTACATTTCCTGCTCAGAGATATTGTGTGTAGCTGCTGGGATCTGGGCAACGTAGTAAAGCTTGGTTTATGAACTTCTAGTCATTATGTCAACAGTCCATTAGCTTGAGAACATTTTTGACCACTTGACCATTTTTTGAGACATTATTTTTTGACCTGAACGAACCCACACAACCCGCGGCTGAGAAAAAGTCAACCAGACTCACCCCACCGACAGCAAGACCCTCGGCGAGTTCTGTTAGAAAACGCATTTCGTGACAGTCGTGCCACCGCATTGGTTTTCCAACGGTTTCTAGCCTTCAAAATGATCAGGTTCTGACGTGCTGATAAACAATTTTGGAAACATTGTTGTGATAGGTTTTGTCATATTAGTGTAACATATTTTCCAGCACTTGTGCGATTACCTGTGTGCTGTGATGCTTTGTGTCTGTCGGATCAGTGTGCTGTTGTGTATATATACTGTGCGCACGTATAGAACGAAAATTGACATGCAGCCATCTATGATTAACATACATCAAGAACAAACACGCACACACGTACAGTGCTATTTTAGCACCTACCTACAGTTCAAGTACAATTATGCACAGTAGCCGAAGATACGTGCTAAACTGAGCCAACGTAATATAGTATATACGGGCGGCTGAGGCCGCCGCGTAAAAATCTAATAATAAAATAAATCTTTTTATGAAAATGACATTAAAATTCAGTTGCATCTATGAAGATTAAAAATAATAAAAATTCATAGTTCGATTGCAGCGTGAATTTTTAATCTTGATTTTATGAAAACGTGATTAAACACTTTTAATATTTTTAATATCGCTGATTAATTTTAATATTTTTAACCTTTTTATGAAAAGGCCCTAAGAAAACTACTTGGCCAAATAAATTAATGTTTCCCATGGAGAAAGTCAAAGTGACATCCAGATCGTATGCAAAAAGTTATCGGAAACGCTTCCGTAAATTTTCCGTAGCAGCTGAACAAATTTTGTCCTTGACCATGTCCCTGTATCCTTAAGAACAAGTATGTAGCTTGAATGCAGGCGGAGCTACCTAAACCGCTGGACACTGAGAAATTTCCTTCATGACTATAACCTGGAAAACCCATTATTTTGCGGCAAAAATAATTTGCTTTTAGAATTTTAGTTTTGCGTTTAGTACTGAGAAAACCTATGCATGTTTCCATACTGCCATTTTGGCTTGGTTCCATTTCAGTAAAAATCTAGCTAGTTATTTCTAGCAATTCTGATACGATATTTTTGAAACCTATCTAACCTATGTATGCTTGATCGTCATTTCAAAACATGTTCTGCTCGGCTTTGCGTCACAATGCACAGCAGCTGATCTGAGTTGAATGGGTTCAATTCAAGCACTTTCAGTTTCAGCACATGTTTGACATATGCTATTTTGTCGAAGAGACTCTATAGACCTTTTCTGCAGTCATTTAAAAATTGTTACATTATTATTACAATATTACAGTATAAGCTGTTATGTTTTGTTGGCGGTAATATATTTTCTCACTGTTCTAAGGCACTGGCTTTTTACTTAGAATGATAACAGGGTATGATCGTGTAGGGTGCATGATAAGCTCACTAGACACAGTGTTAACAAATAGAAGTTGAAATTTAAACAATATAGTAAGAACAACATCTTACACCTAACTCAGTCGTCACGTGACAGTAAAGCTACGTGGCAATTTATATAAACCACAACACGTAGGTAGTTTTCAAAAATTTACAATGAGTTAATGAATATATAAATTAACATCGAACGTTAGAAGAATTCATTTTGTATCCTTTTTTACCGTTTTTCCTGCCGCCGCCTCAGCGGCGGCAGGCCTTTATACTGCTTTCTCAACTTAAAGGCAAAGTTGACCAAAAGCATATTTTACGTGCTATTCCTTTAGGATGGGAGGTGCTGGCTTTACATGCTGGTTTTTAAACAAAAAAGCTCAAAAATTCGTTTTTTGTTCAGTGTTTCATAAAAAACGGTATATAACTACATAAATAACTAGAAGTTTAAAAGTATCTGTATCGATGCTGTAGTATCTATTATGCAGTTTCCCAGTATGTTGCCCCCTTGTGCATATTTAAAATTTTATGCTATAAAAGTTTTGACACCCGTAACTGAATCACTTCTTTGAAGCACTGCCGCCGAAATGATATGTTGCCATAATACTTTGAAAAAAAGTGACGTATTTGTCAATATAAAAAGAAAAGGTTAATTAAAAATAAACTAGTAAAATATTACAAAATTTACCTAGATTTTAAAAAGTATAATGCGCAGTGTATACAGTCGTGGCCTCAAATAGTGTACTTCGTGCGTGCGTGTGCGAGTGACTTCGAGTGTTCGTGCGAGTATCGTGTGGAAAAATTTTCGAGTGAGGTCAACCTAGGGTCACTGCTCTTAGCATATGGGTAAATACATACGTGCTTAAGAATTTAGCTTGCAGTCTACGTACTTACGTATATGTGTTAGGTCAAAAGGTTAGCAAAGGTCACAAAACTTTACTCGGACCACTCCAACTTTTCTCGCTGAGGTATTCATTACAACTGCGAGTGAACTTGGAGTAGACTTCGTGTCAACTCCGAGTGAAGGGACACTATTTGAGGCCAGGACTGTAGGTATATTCCACTACAATGATTAATTGAGCATGGCTATTGACCATTAAAATGAAATTGAACACGAAATTTTGTTTCATTCACGCAATTCGGTCGGTTGAAGTTGAGTAAAAGTTTTATTTTTAAAAAAGTAAAAGTTTAAGTAAAAATAACCAAAAACGTTTGAAGATTAACAAAATTATTTTAATGAGTCCAAAAAAAGTTAAACTTTTGACTATTTAAAACCATGCATATACACGGGGTCTCGGTCTGGGGGGGGCTTGTCCCGATTTTTTGTCCCTTTAGGGGGGCTTGTCCCGATTTTTTGCCCCAAAAACGCAAACATTTCAAATTTTTGCCTAAAAATGGGAATTTTTTTGCGAAATTCAGATTTTTTTAGCGATTTTTTCGCTTTTTGCTCATTTTTGAAGCATTTTAGGGCGATCTGAGGCGATTTTGGAGTTTCAAGGAGGGGGGCCTGTCCCGACGGGTCAAATCTGAAGGGGGGCTTGTCCCGGAATTTCAGATCTGGGGAGGGGCTTGCCCCCCCCCAGACCCCCCATGTACATCTGTGTTTAAAACATCTTTTACAGCAGCGTCATTGCCATTTAGCAATTTTTTACTGTCTTTTTTGCTCGGGTTGGGTTAAAAAGTTTTTACCCGTCACGAGCTCTATAATTGTATTAACGTTAACTGAAAACTTTGTTGCGGCAGGTACAACTTAGCGTAAGTTTTCACATTACTTGCGTGAGACTACACTAAAGATTTGCATAAAAGTGCTGCTTGTTACTTTTTAGATACAAATAAAACATGGCCCAAGTTGCAGATTTGAGCGTAAATGCACCACCCCCAAAACCGGTCCAGAAAAAGCAATCAAAAATCCTATTTCCTCAGTTAACTCCTAAGCGATGGCTTATATTAGCCCTCTTTAGTGCTTCATCAATAACCAATGCTTTTCAATGGATGCAATACGCTGCTGTCAATAACATTATCGCCAAATATTATGACGTCGATTCTTCGGTTGTGGATTGGTTTTCCATGGCTTATTTATTTCCTTATGTCGTTTTTGTTTTTCCGCTAAACTATTTGCTGGATAAAACAGGATTACGATTCGTTACAGTATTGGGTATGTTTTTTGATTTTATTGTACTAAACTTCCATTTTTGTCAGATATTGTTTATATAACCGAGTCACCAAGGATTCGTTATATGTAGAAGATTTAAAGCAGCATATACAACAGCTGTTGTGACCAATCTCATGCCCAATATGTGATAGGAACTGTGAAGATATGCTTCGATTTATATACCTGTTTTTTGTGAAAGTAGTTATTTTGGGAACAACGAGATAGAGATAGGTAGTGGCGTCAAATTACTAGCAAAAATAGGTTTTTCCTGACCAAATATGCTGAGTTATAAAGTAGGTAAATAAACTATTCATGCTGCTCAATTCTATGTTGCATTCACACTTAGAACACCTGTAATTCGGTGCAACTTGCCACGTGTCAGCAACAGCAAACTCATGTACTTTACCGTAGGAGCATTTGGCAACGCGCTTGGTCCAGCGATTAAACTGATCGGCAGTCGCCAAGATCTTTTAGCAGTCGCCATGGTGGGGCAGTTCATCTCAGGTACGGCCCAAGTCTGCATCCTTGGAGTGCCCTCCCGTCTGGCAGCTGTCTGGTTTGGTGCCAAGGAAGTGTCCACTGCGACGGCGATTGGGGTTTTTGCCAATCAGGTGAGACATAAAACAAATAAAGCGCTTTTCATTCCCGTCCTTTCACTTGTCCCTATCACTTTGTCCCTAAGCAATTAAAAAAACCAAAATGAGGGCCGAATGAGCCACATTTTAGGCTCATGGATGAAGTTCAGGTCAAGTCTGGCTTGTACGCAAAATCGTTGAAACGGTTTAGTCAATTAAGTCACGCCAGCTGACCAAAAATTGTTCTTTTTCGTGTACTTCTGCTCTTAAGGACAAGCAGAAAATGAACTGATGCAATCATAATACATATTTATTGTAATTTAGGTTGGAATTGCTTTGGGTTTTGTCCTGGTCCCAATCGCCGTGCCTGAACCCGATCCCTGGGATGCCAATGCTGTTTTTACTAATCTATGCAACATGTATTACTGGACTACAGCTGTGACAATAGCCATATTTGTTGCTATTGTTATTGGTAAGAACCTGAAGTCAGAAACCAAAACGGAGTAATGTTGGATTGACAAAACTTAATAATGTAAATTAAGTGATAAACTTCAAAGATCACCGTTATATTAGTGCAGTATATTTTTGTTAGAAGTTGCAGTTCACGGAAATTTTGGCGAATAATTTAAATTAATATTTTTACTACATACATAACTGAATTAAGGTGGTAATTACGTTTTCAAAGTTTTTGCAATAATTCAAAAAATACTTGATGGAGCAAAATCAAATTTGGCACAGACATTTCAAATGTAGACAGCAATATTTGAGCGTAGTTTAATATTTATTCTAACTTTTACGGTCATTTTATGGCTCAAAAACAAGATTTTTTGTGTACCTATTTTTTGAGAACTTGGAGAAGTGTGTTCAAATTTTTGTGGCTCCTATACTACTCAGAAACGCCATTCAAAAAAGGTCTAACCCGTTTTGTTTTAAAATTATATTTAGCTAAAATATGACATTTCTAACTTTGAAGTTTTTTAACACCAATTCTGAATTCTTACGCCAATATCACAAAATAAATAAAACCATTTGACACCATAATTCACAAAGATATAGTCCTTTATGTATCTATTATATCTACCAAATTTGGTAAGTATATGTTACAGCAGCCTTGGCAGTTTTAATAAACCCCTTCAAAAATTGCAAATTTTCTTCAGTCTCATGAAATGGCTTTTTTTACACTTTTGTCCGCCATTTTTTTCAGCGGTTAAGGGCAAACTGTGCTTAGTGTAATATTAAATGACCCCAATTAGGCCCTAGTTAATCTAGTTTGAAATTTTAAAAAAATCCGTCATTTCTGAGCACAATGAATGATTTTAGTCGAAGTAACGAATAGCCTGACGGGTTCATAGGAATGCAATGAAAACAAGTTCGACAGTAGCCAAATAAATTTCCCCGATACCTTTTTCGAATTGGGTGAAAAGGTTGATTATTTTTTTAGTTACAGCCTACCAAAGTCATTAAAACTGCCGTTTTTTGACTTTTTAGCAAAATTTGAGGCAAACTTTTGCTCACTGTAAAAATCTGTTGAACTATCACGTTTTGTTAAGCACACCAACACTTTCACAACACATCAACGTGCCTTTGGTATGAATTACTTGACTGTTTGCGGAATTTATTTACCACAATGAAGAAATAACGAAATACGGGGGCCAATGCATAAAGTTGAGCTGATAAGCTTCACCAAAATAGTTGGTGTGCACGCTAGAAGTATTATCGACACTTGAAAAACTGTAATTTTGTGAAAAATAAATTGATTAATAATATGCAAAAGACCGCTTGTAAATTGATTTAGTAATTGCTACAAAATGGAACATTGAAAAAAGCTGCGAAAACGTAACTACCACCTAAGTGAACTCGACTGAAACTTGGATGAACTTAAATGATATGCCGATTTTCAACTGCATATTTTCATAAATCCAGTTGAAGTCTTAACCTGGTTTTGTAAAACAATAAACTATCTTTTTTTGCAAAATCAGCTTGAACCACTTCAGTAAAATTCACACATAATTTACTTTGTGCAACAATATCTAAATATTTCTATTGTTCAGTGACTCAGATATTTAAAGTATACTTTGGGTATAGTTTTGGGTATTGCCATACTCGGTGCTACGGGCGTGTCAAATATTTTTACAGAAATTGAAACATAAAAACAGTGCAAAAGAAAGCAAACTTGTAGACAGTGATTTCTGTTGCAGCTTATGAGAACAAACCATCCCATCCGCCCAGCTACGCACAGGCCATTTTGGTAAACGACCAAGTCCAGGAAGGATATTGGCACAGTCTCAAACTATTCTTCACTGATATATCCTTTGTGCTGCTCTTTATTGCATATGGTACATGTATTTGATAATAGATTTTTGTTGTAGTTTTATCTACGTGTTAGCATGTACGTGCATAGCATTGTCATTTGTAAATCATCGGGTCACAGGTTTTGTCCACGAAGCCACAAGTTGTGACCCACAACCCAAATTATATCATACCTGTCTTAAAAAGACAGTGCAATAACTAATGTCAATAACTAAGTGCACGCTGCTAGATTCACAGCGTGCATCTAGAATCTAGTTATTGCACTGCTGTAAGCGTGCATCTTAGTTATTGACTTATTGCACTGTATATTTCGAAACAGATATAACATAAGTACGTTATATCACTTTGTAGTGTGCGTGCACTCCAGCACCTATTAGCACTAACACGTGAAGGCCGCGTGCATAAACTCGTGCGCTGCGTGCACTCGTTTATGCACTTGGCGCTTCACTTTACAGTGCGTATAAATCACTGAGTGCACGCTACATCGTACATATAGTGAATTAGTAGAGACGTTGCCACTGCAATTCCTCTGCAATGAATAAAGCTATATCCAGTATCCACTCATCAACTGCAGTAGATAAATGGCTGCTCTATTCAACAAGATTGTATTCAACGAGTGCCGGTTATGTCCGTCACCTTTTTAATATTGTTAACTAAATAAGTTTTCATGTAAATAAATAGTTATGACAAATAAGGATCGATTCATTGTTCCAGCCGTATGTCTGTTCAGACGGCATAACTACTAAATTATCGCTACACAAACTGATCTTATACACTATTAGTAGCGTGACTATTTAATTTTTGCTGCTGTCGGACATAGGGTCGTACATAAGTATGAATAAAACTTCATGTCCACCAACCAATATGTAACCAATAAAGGTTTGGAATGAGTAAGTCTTCTGCTTATGAAAATAGGCTTCTAAAATATTACATTCATCTGTTTAGGATTAATTGTCGGTGCTTACTATGGCCTGTCAACGGAGTTGAATCGTGTCATGGGGAAGTATTTTAAAGTACGTGTATATTTTAAAGCTATTTTTTCTACTTTAATTGCATTAACGCGATCATCTTTGATAGAAAATTTCCACATAAATAAAAGCTTAACTCGTAATAATGGCACACTTGGCATGTTAATTTCCAAAGTACATAAGATCGCACAGACGAGATCAATTGTTTGTACATCACCGCTCCAGCAAAATGTCGTGCAATGTTTCCTTTTTGCTGAGGACTTTTGCTTTTTGCAATGGATTTATATGTTGTACCATACTGTATATTCTAGGACGCAAATGAGGACATAGGTCGAGTGGGATTAACAATCACAGTGGCAGGATTGGTCGGTGGTCTTCTCATTGGTTTTTTCCTCGATAAATTTCATATTTACAAGTAATTTGTCAGCTTAATCAGTTGATCACCACACAAGCATGTATATTCTTAGGCAAGGTGATCGACGTGTTTTTGCGCAAGTTTTGCATTTAGTTTCGCAAGCTTTGACATTACATTTTACCAAATCACTGACTAGTTGTAGTTACACCTTCAAATAGTTGTTCAAGTACATATTTCGGAGGTGGATTTTTGGTGTGTACCTACAACACTTGAGTTACGTTGGCAAATCACGAGTGAATATTATACAAGTTCAGTTGTGGCAACGCAAACTTATCTTGCAGAAATAGTAAAAATGCTTTCCCAGCAGAAACTTTTGCCTTTAGCATTGCAAGTGGTGCACGTAAACCGGAGTTCGTGCTTTGGTAAAGTGAAGTTATGGTGCACCTAAAAAACTTCTACCTACGTTTATCTGTTTAGGTGGTCTGCAGTTGTTGTTTCTGTCCTGTCCTTTGGTTTTATGGTGGCTTACACATTTCTTCTCACTATCAAGAAGATGTGGGTCATTTATATAATTGGCGCACTTCTTGGGTAAGATAAAATAACTAGTGCTAATAATTAGTAGCTCAGTACTTTGAGATAATGGTTTAATTTTCAAGTATATAATGCTCTAGTGTTGATGGAATGGGTCTTCTCCTGAGTTTTGAATTTTCTCTGGTTTCATTGATAACTCAGGCCGACTGTGCAGTAATTCCAAACTGCTTCAAAAAAGCAGATTTAACGTTTTAGTTTCTTCATGACAAGCTTCTTGCCTCTTGGATTTGAATTTGCAGCTGAAATCACATATCCCTTATCAGAAAGCACATCCGCAGGACTGATAAACTGTGCAGCTCAAGTAAGGCAATTTTCAAAAAGATCGCCGAATATACAATTGGCTTTAGATTGTTAGAGCAATGAATGGTTTTGTTTTTTTTTTTTTTTTTTTTTCCTTTCATGGGGTTTTTTTTTTTGCTTTTATTTTGGGGGGGGGGGGGCTGGTGGGGGGGTGTTTTGTTTGGTTGTTTTTTTTTTTTTTTTTTTGTTTGTCTTTTTTGTGGTGTTTTTTTTCGTTGGTTTGATTGTGTTTTGCTTTGTGTGTTTGTGGGTAGGATGTTTGTAGTTTTGGTTTTTTGTTTTATGTTTTGCTTGTATTGAATTTAACCCAACAATTTATTCTTTGCACCAACATAGACAATAACAGGGTGAATTTTAATGCTAAGTTTGGTGCATTTATATGATGCAGAAAAGAAGTTACGGACCTTCAAATTTGAATTTTTTTCGAATTTCGGATAATATACAAATTTTTGAATCTAATTATTTCACGCAATACGCTGAATTAAAACAAATTAAAAAAATGACACATCAAAAATTGTCTTAAAAACATGTAAAATAACGCACGAAAAAATTACAACATCGAGACTTGAGTTTTAGTCCACGAAAGTACATTTTTACAGAATTCTGGGAGTGAATTTGATGTAAAGCAAAATTTAAGCTAACAAAATTTTTGAAATTTTAGTATAAGGTAGACACATATGTGTGCCAATTTATCCCAAATTTTAAACAAAATCTTTTTAGTAGTTGTCAAGTTTTGCGGACTTGTGTGTAATGTACTATAGTTCAAAAAGAAATGTTACATAAATGTGACGTAATCTCAAAAATCGAAACGTGGAAGGATAAGTTTTGGCATCTAAATTGAAGGTTTTTGACATTCCCGTGCGTGTGTCATTTTTTCTTTTTTCAATAAACGACACTTTTGACTAGCTACTACTTTGGCTTAGCGAAACATAATTTACAAAAAATTGTCGTAAATGGCTGGAAAAAATTTTCTGTGAAAATTGAAAATGATTGTTTCAAGCTATTTTAGCAAGCATTTATCTCATAATAGTTTATAGTTTTCTAAATTAATATACGTACTGTTATTATTTATTGTAAATTATTCGTAAGTTGTCAAGTTTTACTCGTGCAAAACTGTCGAAAACGTTACTACCACCTTAAATGCTTCAAACTTTGCAGCCAGCCAAATCAGTATAAACCTCGTGTAACACCGTGGTAGCAATATTTCAGTTTGGCAGCATCATCGTGATTGTGGCAATGGGAAACCTAATTTCCGAGCACGGCGCCATGGCAGCTAACCTCCTACCCTGCGCCTGCTTATTAGTGGGCGCCATATTATCGCGTAAGACAATGTTGTTGCGATTCTATACACTCCAAAATTTCCTTGTAACTTCTGTAGGGGTTCATTTTCATGTACGACTACCTGAATAACACAATACTTGCTGTTGATTGCTGTAAAGTGAAAACTAAAGACCCGCCTTGTCATGCAGATATAGCTGCAATTAACACACGCCCTGTTGAAAACTACAGTACAATAATGTGACCTTTGACCCCCTTCACCATGACTGCAGCTCATGTTTTGCGTCACCCCCCGGCAAGATCAATCCGCTGTTTTTTATCTGTTTATGGTTGTTTCTTTCAGTTTTCATCAAAGAAAACCTAAAGCGACAGTCAGCGGAGAGCGCGAAAAAAGTGTCGTCCAGACGCATAACGGCACCAAACCTTGACGAAATATACGCAATTTCAAGAACTAATTCACAGGAGTCCGGCCAATAAAACCATCATCTTATCGTTAACAACAATTAAAAACATACTTTTTTTACCAGTTCGATGTGTGCTATTTCCAAGAGCACTATATTATGTATATATTTTGTTTTTAAAACCTCATTTCTTATTTCAAGGTAGACACCTCGTGCGATTATTGTTCTTTGTAATTGTTTGCATTAGCTGCTCCGTGTATAAACTTACAGACCCAATACCTATGTAGAATGTGTCGTACGCAATCTATTATGTATCAAGTAATAGAACAATCCTATATGTATGTAAATTGTTTGTAAAACTTTTTTGGTCGTGTAATAGTTTACAATATTATAAACTAAATATATTAATTTTTACACTATTGATACAATATAATTTACGAAAAATAAAATTACATAAATACTTTAAGTGTTTAACTCTCAAACTTATGGCTGAGCTCTGTAATAAAACCCTTATCTGTGAGCAACATTTTTGACGACTAGCAAATCTTCACGAAGCATTGAGTAAGCAAAGCATTAATTATCTACTTTTAACTACATACATTGACCACAGACCATCGTAAACCTGTTGGGCACAGGTATACAGTACAGTATACATACAGTACAGTATATATACTACAGTATACTTGATTTATTTTCCAATGAAAGCGCATCTTTCTACAGCCACGTACTCTGCATAATTTTAGGAAAAACTTTCGGACTTAGAAAGTAGTTTAACTGAAGTTCAATAACTAAAGCTCATGTTTGCTGATGAAATGACTACTTGTAGTAGGTAAAGCATCATCGCCTATACATTTGTGTGGTCGAGTGGTTAGTTTAATAGGTTCGATTCCAAATGAATCGCTTTTTGTCAGACTTTGTTCAGACTGAAGTTTAGGCTCAACACCAACCTCATTGACAACTTTTTCTCATGTTGTGAACTCCTCATTTTTAATCAGCGTTGCAAAACAATCCATTGCAATTGTATAATGTTAATCAAGGCAAAGTTTAGTCAAATTTGGTAACTATTTTTTAACTTTAAATTATTCATTTTTTATTTGTTGAAATTAGTTTCGCATATTACTAAATGCAGTTTTTTTGCTATAACCTGACTACCGATTTAGATGGGGTTAGTGGAATAGACAAAGTATTCTATAATTCGATCTACAACGATGCAGCGTGAAATCTCCGAATTACATGTAATCTAATTTAATCTCGAAAATTCAAAGTTCAAAAAAGTTTGCTTATCGAAGAAGTTGTATAGCAGTTAACCACTAGTTACCTTTTTTTCTACCTCCACTTTGCAGACTTCATATTTGGCGTAATAAGAGCAGACTCGTTTCAAACGCTTTTCATGTTTCTTGAAAGTAAGTTTCATGAAACTTGACAAGGAAGTATCTTCTACTTCTCCGCCAATATCCTTCAATTCAAACATGCACAGCAAAGTTTCAGCATCTCGACAAGGTGCGTCTGTCACGTTACCTACAATGAGAAATAATGTCAAGTTAGCACACATTTTGTAGCGTTAGTCAATTTTGTACAGCTAACTAATCGATACTGTAGTTTTGTTGAAGTAAAAAGGATGCCCCAATTTTGACAAAAAGAAAAAAATGGAAGGGCCGGTAGTATTATAGGGGCCGCATCCCTTACCTCTTTGGGTGAGCTACACGAGTCGCAGGAGCTATCTTTAACGTGTGGCTGGCAGGATCCTGGTGGACAGCTGACGCTGTTTTTATTAAACTACGGCTACTATTTTTCAGTTGTTTTAATTGAAACTTTATTATATAAATATTATTCAAGTGTTCAATGTTATTCAAGTTTAGCAAAACTATTTCAATATTTTTATTCGGCACAGCTCTAGTTTTAAATGTTTTATTTTGCAAAGGAGTTTTTATAAACCAATTCCTACGTAATGTGGTGAATTTTTGAATTCAATAAAATGCTTGTGTGTGTGTGACGGCTGCCAACTACTGGCTAGAAACTAGTTATGTAGTTGTCTTACGGTAAAAGGGCACATTTACAGTACCATTATACATTTATAATTTGTAATTGAGCGAATACAAGGCCGATCAATACAATCAATACGTAATTCGATCAATACTGGCAGAATGATGCCGCACATTTTACGGGCATGGACGATTAAGCCGGCCGTTACTTTGCCGATCGTCTTGAGCAATATGTCATCGCATAGCACATCATAATGACTACAAGCTGATACCTATAACAACCTAATCTTAATACCTACGTTAAGGGTAGATATGTCGTGTTTTTATTAAACATTATGGGTTTTTGTATTAACGACAGAAGTAACTAATGATCATTTGGTAATTGTAGGTAAATTGACAGAATCAGAGCATGACTCATGGTGTCGGTCTTTGTCATGTCATCGTGCATGATTAATTGCTAATTGTAGGTAAATTGACAGATTCTTTTAATGAGTCATGTCGGGTATAAGTCATTGTGGCGTCGTTAGCTATCGGGAGGTGCTGTATAGAGGGGGTACTGGCGAAAGTAGGGGGTACATAGCAATATATTTTGCCGATATGTTTTACCTAGCCCCTCCTGACAATTACCAACCCCTACTTGACCATCACCTAGCCCCTTCCGCCAAGTGTAAGAAAATGGCAACTGATCTAAAGTAGTTAAGAAGGACTACAAAAACAACAATTTTCAATAAATTTTATTAATATAGCAATTACGATAAACAATGACAATATTATGCAATAGTACGCAATAAAGCAATTAATAACAATTACGATAAACAACTGCAATAATGCAATATTATGCAATAGTATGCAATGATAATAATAACATTATAATGGGTCACCACTCACCATTCCTGAAGCTGAATCTGTAAAATTTTGATGTTTAATTGATTTTCTCCTAAATCCGTCAACGCATCAGCTAGCTGACGTTTACATATTCTGCGGCTCAACTCACTGCGCCATTCTTGTCGGAGATGTGTGCATGTAGGAAATTTTGAAGTCGATACACTGGACACGAAACGCGACAACAAATGATCCAACTGAGCTGATGTAAGTTGTGCTCCGTCTTCTGTTTTGTAGACAATAAGGGTTAAATATCATTTTTTGAATGTATGTTTTAATTATATCGTATGGTTCAATGCCATAACTATAAAAATACTCAATATATTTGTCTATGTAGAATGCCACCCAATGCTTGCCTGGTTTATTTGCCGGATCTGTATTTGCAAAACGACAAGCTGGTCTAAAAAATATTTCAAGTAACTTAGCCGAGGCAAAAAACCCCCAGAAAAGACTAGTTCATACACTTGTCTCTTGCTACAGCATTTTCCAACTCCAAAATATCCATAAGTTTATTCTAATTGTGACGCTGCATAGTCATAACATGGTGTTCTGTTTGAGTCAACTGCAATTAAGTTATCAAATTCACCGTATATTGTTAGTTGAACGCCGTATATAGAGTAAGTGGAGTACTAAATTGCATGGCTAGGCTAGCGTCACCTTCACAAATAAGCTGCATTGCCCCATTGTCTACATTGTCTGCGATAAGATCAAATTTGCCGAATAATTGCAAACATTCTCCGTTAGATTGAAGAAGGTATTATATTATAATGTTTTTATTGCTATTAGTTTGAAATTAATGCGTCTAAAACGATGACTGTTTCTGTGACAAGATTTACAACTTCAACCATCACGACTACTACCGACAAACCAAACTTAACGATTATGAGGAAATCGACTACCATTTACTACAAGCTACTAGTGCTATACTACAAGTGCCAAAGCCAATATGACTACTGCTGCATCTACGACTGGCACTAATACTACGACTACTGCTGCCACTACGACTACTACTGCGACTACAACTTCTACGGCTACTACGACTGCTGCTGCCACTACGACTACTACTGCGACTACAACTTCTACGGCTACTACGACTGCTGCTGCCACTACTACTACTACGGCGACTACAACTTATACGGCTACTACGACTGCTGCTGCCACTACGACTACTACTGCGACTACAACTTCTACGGCTACTACGACTGCTGCTGCCAATACGACTGCTACTGCGACTACATCTTTTATTACTACTACGACTGCTGCTGCAACTACGACTGCCACTGCAACTACGACGTTTGCTGTGACTCAACTTTTACGGCTACTACGGCTTCTTCTGACTTTTTTGACGGCGTCTTTTTTGTCGTTTTGAATTAAACTTCTTTACACATAAACCCATGCAACCGAATGTCCTTAAACATCAATAGATCAATAAAGTAACTTTGTGTATCATAGTTTTAAAATATAAAATATATTTTGATTGCATTTTAACAAAATTGTAAACTTTTGCAATGAACTGCGCAACAGTCCTGGGTCCTTGCTTGCATAATTTTATCTATTGTAAACGGATGTCTGTCAAGGAAAAAGCAAAAAAGTCTTGTTGTACTATTTGAACAATAGTATTCAACCATTCAATGTACTCACTTGATATAATTCTTGTACATATTTAAACTGATTGTGCACTTAGTCTGTTAAACTTGAACTTAAATGTTTTTTTTAATGTTATTGTTATTAATGTTATCTTAAATTTATTTTTTAATGTTATTAATGTCTTTCAATATAACCCTTAATGTTTCTACAATTTCTTCAATTTCGATTGCATCAAAAAAGTGAGGAGTCAATGAGTCATATCATCTATAGCTACGCTATATCTAGAGAGTGGAAGTAGTATGACATTGGCCAGCTTGGCAGAGCGTTGGATGGGTTGCACAATGGTGGCCAGAAATTGATCGAAAACGGAGCCGCAATGCAAACAGTCCCCTACTCCAATTCGCAGAGGGCGACAATTATTAGCCGCTAGCCATCTGCCAATCAGACCGTAACAACGTGAGATTAGAGTAGCTTGAATGTAAGCGCAGCTTTCTAAACTGCTTGACTTTTAAATGACTTTAAAGTTTTGCGCGACAAAAGTTTTGAAAAACAATGACGGAATTTTTTAGTTTTGGCATTTAGGTTTTTGCGTTCAGGGCCCAATTGTTTGAAAAAATGTTCTCCGTTTAAGTTCTCTGATTTTAGAAACCGTGCGTCTAAGTTTTTCGTTTCAATGCTCACCGTTCAACGCTTTCCGCTTAAATGTTCTCCGTGTTTCAAACGGAGAACTTCTAAACTGAGCGATTTGAAACGAAGAACTTAAACGGAGAACTTTTTTTCAAATAAAATGGGCCCAGTAAAAAATTTACTGTCATACTGCTATAAGCAGAGTATTGTTTCCATATAGTGGTGTGCTTAAGGGAGTAGTGTCGCAAAAGCAGTCGACTTTGCACAACTGTAAAACTTTCACATTCGATAATTTCGCCACAATTATCAATCTTTTCGTCTAGTGTGATTACACAAACTAAAAGGACATATATTGTAGTTCATGCACACAAAATTTAGTGCAAATTTCTTGAGTAGTTGCGGAGAAATACTTGTTTGAGTTGTGAAATTGTGCGGAAACTGTAGAGTACTAACAGCAATAGTGCTGAATCGTGAAAAATTTGGACGTATATTTTAAAATGACAAGGAAACCGTACTTTCGTTTTTCTTATTTGTGGCAAAATATTGTGCATCGACACGTTATGTGTACTTCACAAGCTGGCCAATCTGATCTGGCTTGATTGTGTGAACTTTCATTTCCCTATTGTGTGATATCTTTCTTACAATTGGTGATGGGTTCAAGATATTGGTAGATATTGGTATCTAGTTTACATAGTGTCTGGCAGTAATTATTTAACAGAGTATAGCATTGGTTGGACTAGTTTCCCAGTGATCGTACAATTTCAAAGTGTAAGTACTAATTTTCGAAAAAAAGCAAAACATTACTGAAAAAATTTGCATGAAACTGCTGCTTGTTGTACCTACTACCAGTTCAAATAATAACACGTATGCATTTGTTTTCTAGTAGAACAGCTGGGTAATGCAATTTAATCTTCAACTCTTCTCAATATTTACTGTTGGTTATATGTAATTGGCTTGGTTCCATTCCAGTAAAAAATCTAGTTAGTCACGTCTAGCAAAATCGAAACTGTATCTAAACTATGCTTGATTGTCGTGCTAAAACAAGTTCTGCTCAGCTTTACGTAACAATGCACAACAGCTGATTTAAATTGAATAGGTTTCATTCGAACACGTAGGCTGTTTCGTCGACGATGCCCTATTGACCTTTTTTGCAGTCATGAAAAATTATTACCTTATTTTTACAATATGTTGTTTAAGCTGTTACGTTTTGTTGGCGTTATTATATTTCCTCACTGCTCAAAGGCACTGGCGTATTACGTGGTGTGATAACGGAGTATGATGGTGTACGGTGCATAATAAGTTCAATAGATATATTGTTAAGAAATCTTATTTGATATACACAGTATATTAAGAACACCTTACCTAACTCATTCGTCACGCCACAGTAAAGCTGGCAGTCTCTACTCGCAACACCTACTTTTTGACATTTCATAATGAATATATGAATATATATTTAACATAAAATGTTTGAAGACCTTTTGCACTTTTTAGATTCAAATAAATTATGGCCCAAGTGGCAGATTTGAACTTGAACACTCCATCCCCAAAACCGGTCCAGAAACAACAATCAAAAATCATATTTCCGCAAGCAACTCCGAAGCGATGGCTTATATTAGCCCTCTTTAGTGCTTCATCAATAACCAATGCTTTTCAATGGATGCAATACCTTGCTGTCAATAACATTATCGCCAAATATTATGGCGTCGATTCTTCGGTTGTGGATTGGTTTTCCATGGCTTATTTATTTCCTTATCTCATATTTGTTTTTCCACTTAATTATTTGCTGGATAAAACAGGATTAAGATTTGTCACAGTATTGGGTATGTGTTTGAATCTGTGTTACCAGATTTTCATACTACTAAAATTCTATGAATTCTCCTTATACAATCGAGTCGCTAAAAAGTTGCTGTGATCAAATCTCATGCAGAATATATAACAACTTTGTGTTGACTTGTATATCTGTTTTAGCTAGCTAAATTACACAGTGTTACAACTCCAAGTAGTTAACCAAGCTATTTGTAATGAAAGATTCTATACTGAATAACGAATACATCGATTTCGCACTTACAATAATTGTAAGTATTGTAGGTATGTAGTGCAACAAGCCTTCTAATAGGTAATGTATTTTACTGTAGGAGCATTCGGCAACGCGCTTGGAGCAACGATTAAACTGATCGGCAGTCGCCAGGACCTTTTGACAGTGGCCATGGTGGGGCAGTTCATTTCAGGCACGGCGCAAGTCTGCATCTTGGGAGTGCCCTCACGTTTGGCAGCTGTATGGTTTGGTGCCAAGGAAGTTTCCACTGCGACGGCAATTGGTGTTTTTGCTAATCAGGTGAAACATAATTGAACGTAAATAAACATAAGACCCTTTCATTAATTTTTCTAAACTGCACCAAAGTTTGACCAGAAAAGATTGCGCCACTTCCCTATTTTAGTGGTATGATTTACTTGCTGTAGTTAAAATATATTCTTTTAGTAACGAAACCATGTTTCATTTTCTCAAGTGGTGCAACTATTTTTTGTCAGACTTTAGGTCCAAGCTTTGGCTGTTTTTGTCAGTCACCACAAACTGAGCATGCTCACAATGACAACTTTGTGGCAAAATTGTCTGACATAGCCACTTAGCCATCGGTTCGCTTCACTGGGATACTTAAGGCCGCCGCGTCCCGCCTAATGGCCCGGCCTAATGGTATTTGTGTTAATTTCCTACAGTGATGCTAATTTTGGATAGCGCTTATAGCACCTGAGGGTGCTACTGCGCTATTTTTGCGCTTTTTGTGCTATTGGCAAACTTATTGAAATTTTTTGTACTTTTTACTACGTATACGATCCCTCAATAGTTAAAAAAAATTCTAAATTATTTTTAAATTTTTGGTCGTCTTCTGGTAAATGATATAAAAAATAGTGCATATAGCAAAATGATAGCGCATCGAAGTGCTACAAGTGCTATTTTTTCATAGGCTTGAAAAATAGCGCTTATAGCACTTTTTCCTTCCCTAGGCTTAGGCCTGGGCTTAGGCTTGGGCTTAGGCTTAGGCTTAGGCTTAAGGGGGAAAGGGGGGTATGTGTAGTAGCGTGAATAGTGCAAATAGCAGAGGGGGCATGGGGGGGTGTTTTTGGGGGAGTGGGAGGGTGTTTTTTGCAGGTAGGGGGTGTTTTTAAGCGCAAATAGCGCCTAGGGGTGGGAAATGTAAAATCCTGTGTCCTGTGCACGCTTGCACGCGACATCTACCCAAATTAGGGTCTAACTCAATCGTCAAGCAATTCGTTTTGTGTATTATTTCCGGCATGCACTGCTTAACGACTGAGAAGCAACTGAATGGATGCATCGTGAACCCATAACTAAACAAAGCCCTAAAACAAGCACTTTTGTGATCGAGCGTATATTTTTGTGACGTGACGAATGCCGATATTATTTTACCGTATCGGTAAAATTAAATGCGGCACGCAAAATTTATGTATTTATTTCAAAAGTATATTTAGGATGAACATGTTACATACACAAAGCTTACCCTTATTATTGTTTGTATCTCGTTTGTTAAAATGGTTTGAAATCTGAACAATTTTATTCTGCATTTTGATAGCGTAAACTCATGTACTTTTGACTGAAAATTTTCATTTGACTACGTCTTACATAAAATTTAAAAATAATATGCTACCTACTGAATTTGATTACTATGACTCTGCTCCATGTAAACGTTTGAAAGAGGGATGATGAAAATTCGATTAGTCGATAACGGTTAACTTTAGTTAACAATCAACAACCTGCCAAGTGGAAGTCATGCGTAGACACGCACACACGTATCCGCACACATTCATACAACCACACACACAGACAAGAGCACGCACATACCAGATCCCGCGCTACACACACAGAACGTATGCAGCTTCGTTGCGTGACTGCAGCAGGCTTTAGTGATGCACTGAAACTGAGCATGATTTACATAGTGGTAGTGTCGCCAAAGCAGTTTTGCTCATAGGTTGCAAAACGAGAGCTTTTTGCTTTATTATTGTACGTTCACTGAGAAACTAGTGAAGTGCCATATGGTGTCAAATAAATACTGCCAGACACTAGACTACCAATATCTACCAATATTTTCAACCAATCATCATTTGTGAGCCAGACATCACACAATAGAGACATAAAAGTTCAAAAAGCAAGGCAGATATCAGATTGACCAGCTTGTGTTTTGGCGCACAGTTTTTTGCCACAAATAAGAAAAAAGAAAAAGAAAGGTTCGTTTTTCCTTTGATTTTAAAATAAGTGTCTAAATTTTTCACAATTTATCATTATTGCTGTAAGTACTTCACAGTTTACGCACAATTTCACATTTCAAACAGGTATTACGCCGCAACCACTCAAACAATGTGCACTAAATTTTGTGGGCATAAACTAGAGCATATGTGTTTTTAGTTGGTGTAAAGAATCTAAACAAAAAGTTTTTAATTGTGACGAAAATATCGAATGTACATACGTTTTCAAAACGTCATTTTTCCGACTTTGCGACTTCACTGCTAACCGTATGCTGCATCAATTTTCCTGAAACTTGGCAAAAATATTTGCCTTAAAACATATTTTGAGAATGTATAAATAACAATGACCTATTTTTCACTGAAAAAGTTTAATAGTCGCGCAAAATCGACTGCTTTCGCGACACTACCCCCTTAAGACATATGACGTATTAGTAATATATACTATTAGTAATGATTATTCCGCAGTTTTGCCGGCTGAACAGACATACGGCTGTGAGTATGAATCATTTTATTTTTCAATTTATTTCATTTTCATTTTATAGTAGTTTGCCTTTTATTTTTATTTCCTTCAGCTTCCGTTCAACTGAAAAAGCCCACAAATTTAGCTGTATCTCTAACATACTGTAATAAATATTGTGATTTAGGTTGGAGTTGCTCTTGGTTTTGTCTTGGTTCCGATCGCTGTGCCTGAGCCCGATCCCTGGGACGCCAATGTCGTTTTCACCAATTTATGCAACATGTATTACTGGACTTCTGCTGTGACAATCGCCATATTTATTGCTATAGTTATTGGTAAGGACCCGAAGTTAGAGGGCAAACCTGAGTTAATGTTGGATTTAATGAGACTGGTTCCGGATTTACGTAAATAACGTTACCTTTAAGCATCGCCGTTTCATGAATAAAGTTTGATTTTGTTCAAAGTTGCAGTCAGCGAAATTTGTGGCAAAAAATCCAATTTTTTGGGAAAAATAATTAATTTTACGCGAACGGGATTTATTTACATACTAATTTACTCTGGGCAAAATGTTTTGAATGTTAACGTTGCTTGCGAAAATTGAACTCAAAGGTTTTCAATGATTTTTCCTGTGCAAATGCAAGTTTTAACCTGGTTTGTAGAGCGATGAAACAATTTTTGTTTTTTTCAAGATCATTTTTTAAACCATGTCAGTGAAATAGATTGATGAATTGATTAATTTTGTTTTGAAATCAGATCTACATTTTGCTATTGTGCATTGCAAGGTCACACATTGCTTCCAAAATTCAAACTGACAGACGAAATATTAAAAAAATGCAAGGCAAAGAAAAATTGTAAGCTTCTTGCAACTTGTTGCAGCTTATGAGAACAAACCCACACATCCACCCAGCTACGCGCAGGCCCTTTTGGTGAACGACCAATTCCAGGAAGGATACTGGCACAGTCTTAAACTATTCTTTACCGATATATCCTTTGTACTGCTTTTTATTGCATATGGTACAAATTTACTATTCACATTGCATCTGTACGTTATCCTAGAAAGCCTTATAGTCGTTTGTGTAGGTAAGTGTTTGGCATTCAAGTTTAATTTAAATTCCAATTTTCAAAAACGTTCAAGTTTAAGTCGACACCATGGAATTCAGTTCAAGCTTAAGATTACCTGAACCGTGTGGTTTTGTAGTTTCAGTATAAGTATACTTTTTAAGCCTATTAGCTATACCACTGTATTGTCGCTTGTACGTCGTTGGGCCACAAGTTTTGTGCATGAATCCACAACCCAAGTGAACTAGTTTCTTTGCAATAGGAATACACCCGCTCATCAAATGCTTTGCTTCAAAGTCTATTTTAAGTCCACTTAAAATCATCCATAAGTAACATCTATAGTTTCAACATACCCAGGGTTTTTTTTGTGTAAAATAGGGTGTATTTACACATCGGCCGCCTAATTTACACAGCAAAAAATAAAAATACAAACTGATTTACACAGCCCCATTTTCCCCCAAAAGCTGATGAAACTTTGGTTACTACTACTACTACGGCCTACTTTGGTCGTAAAAATTACAAAAATTCTGGCGATTGCTGCCTGTGACCTCTTTGTCCTAACAAAACTAAGTCTAATTTTTGACAACAAAACAAAAAATCTTCAGTTTCCGCTCTTGAAAGGCTTATGATTTTTTTATTTTAGCATTCACAGTGAAAAATCAGCCATGCTAAGCCTCTCTGTGCGATTTCTTGTCCTATTTCAAACTACTGTAAAACTTTTACACCCGGAATTGAAAAAAATGAGTAGGATCTGGCTGATAGAACAACTCTCTATCTGTGTATACCATGCATGTACACGGGGTCTCGGCCTGGGGGTTAGGGCTTGTTTCAGATTTTCCGAAATTTTAGAGGGGCTTGCCCTGGCGTGTCAGTTACTGAACTGACAAAAACGCAAAAAATTTTAATTATTTCGTATTTTTTATTTTCGTATGTAGGTAGAGTCTCAAAGTCAAAATATTACTTTTAACGTGAAAAAAACGGTCAATTTTTACCTAAAAAATGCTAAAATACACAATTTTAAAAATTTACACAACATACCCTTAATTTACACAGCAAATTTTTTAATTTACACAACATTTACACAGTGCCGATTTTGAAAAAAAAACCCTGAACATACCTAACTAGCTTCGTGTAATGGACGATTTTAACTATTTCAATCTGCGTTAATAACTGCGGAAATGTTCGTGTAAAGAAATGATGAGATCAACTTTAGAAGGCACACCGACCAACTAATACTAATATAGTAATCTAAACTGTTTGTTAAAGAACTATCAAAGTCGTCAAATTCTTGTGATTTAGGATTAAACGCTGGTGCTTATTATGGGCTTTCGACGGAGCTAAATCGTGTAATGGGGAAGTATTTTAAAGTTAGTATATAATTTACGCAAATTTTCAAGCTTCAATTGCATTTATGTTATCTTCTTCCTTGATTAAAAGTTTTTTGGAACTAAAAGCTTTACTCGTAAGAAAGTCACACTTGGCTGTCATTTTGCAAAAAGTACAATAAATAAAGTGATATTTGTCCTTAACGACTATTATTAGTTTATTATTATTTATTAGTTTTTGTTTAAGACTTAACATTTATATGTACTACCAAGAGTACATGATAATGTCTAACTCATATAGAGTCAGTCACATGTTGTGTATTCTAGGACGCAAATCAGGATATAGGTCGCGTAGGATTAACAATCACAGTGGCGGGCTTGGTTGGTGGTCTTCTGATTGGCTTTTTTCTTGATAAATTTCATATTTACAAGTAACTTGCAGTAGTTTATTACCTACAAGCATATTATGTCTTCTTAGAATGAGCGTTTCAGTTATCTGGTAACTGATAACTTTTCACAATTGACTGATACAGCTAGTTCTTTATTTGAGCGGAAGAAAATAAAAAAAATGAAACAAGGAAAATTTGAAAAATTTGGCTTTTACTGCGAAATAAAAACAATTGCTTTACACCTTCAAAGGCAAGTAACTTTTAAATGCCTAATAACTTGACTAAAATATAGTTTAATTTATAGTTTAATTTCTCAGAGTTAACTTTAATTGAAATAATGTAGAGCAGTTACTGTAACTGATTACTTCTGTTAAAATAACTTAAGTAATGACTAACACAATATAAAACCTTCCCTAGCCCCCCTTTGTGGATCTATATGCCTTTCAGTGTTATTTAACGCTGGAGCTTCGACCTACCCAAAATAACAGGTAAGCCTTTCCATTTTCTTATGATACAGTTTTATTTGTAGCAAGAACCGCAAAATTTGTACTGTGGATTGTGTCCAAGTATCAAAAACATTTCTGACAAGAACTATGTGCTGAGTGTCAATTTGGCTGTTTAGATGGTCTGCAGTTGTTGTTTCCGTCCTGTCTTTTGGTTTCATGGTAGCCTACACATTTCTTCTTACTATCAAGAAGATGTGGGTCATTTATATAATTGGCGCAGTTCTTGGGTACGTGAAAGCTGTTGCTCATAATTGATAAATTAATATTTAGGCCAATAATTTAGTTTTTACTAAGTAACTACTGTTGTTGGATACCACAAAATACTTTAAATATGATACTGGCAATTTATATACCAAATTTTGATACTAATTTTATTATTGGTACCGGTATCGAAGAAATAATAGCTGAGTATCACAATTTAATAAAGAGTATCAAAATGGTATCAAAACAGCAGCGATCTGTAATAGAGTGTGTGAGAGAGTGTGTTTCTTTTTCCTGTTGGACCACAGCCCAACAGATCTTTAATTTTGATGCTGGTATTTTAACACAGTGCTAGCGTTGAAGTGTCAATGTGCGGAGTGTTTTGCACGTCTTTTACCTTAGCTATGCATCTGTCACTATTAAAATGCCTTGTAAAATCAGTGTGTTGCTGCTTTAGTGGTTTCTGAGAATGTAGTTTGAAAATGCAAAAGTCTGTCAAAAAGCGCTCGACTAGGAATCGACGACATCCCATCTAGGTTGCGAACCTAACAGAGTAACAACTCGGCCAGTCAGTTCTGATGCTTCAATAATCATGATATGTTAGAAATCGACGATGGTATTGTTCTTTCAAACTGTCATAATTTATTTGCAAAGAGCTTGCAAGATAGGTAAATTTGCAATAATGCATGAGCAAACATGAAGTCCAGTAATTTATCTTTATTTAAGATTATTAATTAAGTAATTAATCTACCTTTCAAATTCTTGCCATCTACCTTCAAAATTCAAAAGCTTTAAGCTGAGATTTCGCAGTTTCAATGGCTGTAACAAGATAAGCTTTTCATGGAAAACATGCAAATTAAGAAATAAACCTTTCGCTGGCCCAACAGGTTTACGATGGCCTCCGGCCAATGTACTTAAAAGTGATACTTACTTTTGTCGAAAACTTAGCTTGTTCTTGTTACTTTATTCAGAAAAATCTGGCTCAAACTATTTGTACTTCCAAACTGCTTTAAAATATTTGTTTTTTTCAAAAGTAATAGTGCTGGTGTTTGAAGCAGAGTGAACGTTTCAGATTCTTCATGACAAGCTTCTTGCCTCTTGGATTTGAATTTGCAGCTGAAATCACATATCCCTTATCAGAAAGCACATCCGCAGGACTGATAAACTGCGGAGCTCAAGTGTGTGATGATGGTTGATTTGGTTTAAGTAATTGAGTAGTTATAACTAATTAAGTAGTAGTTATAATTAATTAATGAATTATTTAATTAAGTATTGATATGCAAATTCAATTTAATTATCAGGTAACAATTGTATTGCAGCGGCTGATTTAATTAAACTGCTGATTTTCCCGTATTTGATAGGATTGTACTGGCTTCAAAAATGGGAATATTTTGTTTTATTTTAAAGACTTAATACCAAACATGACAGGAAGTTTAGTAATAATGTCAGTATTTTTCACCATTAATCCACTAATCACACATTTTTCTAACTTACATTGTCCAAAAGTTACCTTTTTAGTCACCAAACTGTACAGCTAAATGTTTTAGATGAAAATGGGTCCATGTCTATGTGGGCATGTTTAATAAAACTAGGATGAACTAGATTAGATGAGCTGAAAAACTTAACACAGAACCATGGTAACGTTTTCACACTATAAACAGTTACTCTTCTGTGCTAATTGCATAAGCGTTCAGATTTTTCGAAAGTTACTGAAATTCTATGTCGGGTTATTAGACTATAAAATCCCGAATCGGTTAATCTAAATCCCGCTAATCCAAATTTGTAAACAGCCCCTGTGTATATGTCTATAGATAGGTTAAAGTTTGGTGAAGCCGAGTGCTCAATTACTTTTTAGCCATCTAAACAAATCATAATGAGATTTTAACAGTGTCGTAACTGTGAGGGGGCTGTCACTAATAGAGGTTGATATTTCCACAAAAAAGAAATAGTGCAATGTTTCAGTGTCAATAAAATGCTCATTTTAAATCAGTTGTTCTAAGGGCAGCTTAGTGCAGTGTAGTTAGTCTGTCTCTGGCCTTAGTCAGACCCTGTAGGCTTTTTGGTTACGCCTTGGCGCCTGTGGTGGAACGGACCGGTCCTTTGAGTGATTTTCGGGCGACTGTTCCGTTCAGCCTCGCTCGGAGCTAGGCGTTATTTGCTGAATAGGAAGGCTAGGCGCACGGTCTAGTCTAATAAATGGGCGCTCTGCGCAGTACTGGGTTTAACAGGAGTACTATGGTTGATATAATTGTTATTACAATTGTTGTTATTTCAGTTTGGCAGCCTCATCGTGATTGTGGCAATGGGAAATCTGATTTCAGAGCACGGTGCTTTGGCAGCTAACCTCCTGCCTTGCGCATGCTTATTAGTGAGCGCCATATTGTCGTGTAAGATTACTTTGTCGCTATGTCTCTTATTTTTATGTTTAGTAGAGCTTGATTTTCCTGTATCAGCATTTGAATAACACAATAACTCTTGATTGAAACAAAATTAAAACTAAGGACCTCTCCTTGTTATACAGATACATATAACTATGCTGACCCTTGCTCCCCTTGCTGACAACAACATTATAGCAATGTGAGCCACTGCCACTTTACCATACAATAAAGATCATCTTTTTCACCCCCCCCTCAAGGTCAGCCGTTAATTATCTGTTTGTATGTAGCTGTTTGTTTTAGTTTTCATCCAAGAAAACCTGAAGCGCCAGTCAGCGGAAAGCGCTAAAAAAGTTTCGTCCAGAAGGATATCGACACCGAATCTTGACAAAATATACGCAATTTCAAGAAATAATTCAGTGGAATCTGGTCATTAAGCGTATCATCCGATCAATAGTAATTTAAAAAAATGTAGATTTGTTTGTAACCAGTTAAATTTGTGCTATTCCAAGAGCAATTATATTATTTGGTTTTTGAAGCCTCATTTCTTATTTTCTGTTGAGGTTGAAAGTTGAAACCTTGCAGGAATGTTATTGTCTGTATCTGGTCGATTTAAGTTGCGCCGTGCACAGATACCCTACAAGCTAGACCATTTCTTACTTATTTTTCATGAATATAAAACAAGCATATATATGTATGTGCTCTACATATATTGCTTGTAACACTGATTTTGTTCTTGTCATAACTAAGAATGTTATAAACTAATCTTTACATTATTGATTAAAATTTAGTTGACAAAATAAAATTATATAAATTTCAGTGTTCGACGTTTCAAAATTAATGAGGGGTTGTAATAAACTGTGCGTAACATTTTCGAGAACTGGCAAAGTTTTACAGTCATTACAACCAACTTAGCAATTTCGATAGCCTCAATACAGTTTGTATTAAACACAGTGTGTCAATTATATTCAACACAGTGTGTAATTAAAAATTTACTGTTTATTTCAGCATCTAAATTTACTTCAAAATAAGGGTAAAGTTAGCGACTAATCATTGTATCGATCTGTGGGCAAAACTATGGAGTACAGTCCATTGTTCCGGCCAAAGAAGAAAACTGACGAACTAGTTTATCAACAAACTCAACTGCTTCTGCAGGGCACACCTGAAACAAATAAGAAATTTGTAAATTCATTTTTAATACGTACCTAGAATATGATAAATAAGAACAGTATCTGTCGAAACAACGCACAAAATATTTTCCTTTATTTGCTATTTTGTGAAAAACTAAAATTTGTGCGTTTTTACACACATTGAAATCTTAGGTTTTTTCCTGTGCAGTCGGCATAAATGTTTTAAAAAAGTGTACCCCAGAAACTACATAAACATATGGTTTGGCTGGTAATATCAGCTGTAAATCTGTAATTCAGTCAATATAATCCAACGTCATTCAAAACAAAACCAACAAGAAGCGGTATTATAAGAACCGGCTTACATTTTCCACAACTCTTTGAAGGCAAGGCAAAAACTCAACGTAAGCATTAACAAACAAGCATGGATCCCGTTCTCCGGTCAAAACTCCTGCCAAATTTTCTGGCGTTTGAGCCTAAAAATGCAAACTTTGCTAATAGCCAGTACTATTTAACTCGTTTATGCATAATTTTGCTACAGAGCAACAACTGCACTATTTCAACAATATTTCGGAGTTATGTTTTACAGAATCAGTTACTTCATAGTGATTGCCTTCGGTATCTGAATGAAGCGAGCCTGTGTCTGAGTAGTGAGGTGACATAAAGCCACAAAGCCACCAAGGTCTGCTCTATCTGTGGTGACGAATGAAAATCTAGCCAAAGCTTGGACTTAAATTTAGAAAAATTTCATACAATTTGGAAAAATTCATGAAGAAAAGACTTAAAGCCAGCAATCTATAATTTGTGCGGGAATCCGGCTAGCATGTTATGTTGCTAAAACTTACCTATACCTTAAATTCACTTTATTAATTTATTTTAGTTTGTCTTCAGTTATGTACAAATCCAGGTGCTAATCTTAAGATCTTCTGTATTTATAAATAAAGAAAGAAGGCATATTTTGAAATTCTGGAGCTATGCTTGCTTTGCAATTTTTCGAGTGGTACATTTCAATCAGTTAAGCTGAAATTAATCTTCGATAACACAATAAAAAGTGTCAAAGTGCAGCAACAATACAAATTAAAAGACCAAAGTTTAAGCTTTAACTCAGACCTCATTGACAACTTTTTCACACGTTTTGAATTCCTTGTCTTTAATCAGCGTTGCAAAACAGTCCTCGTGTCGTCGATACGTTTCCAAATTATCCTCATCACAAAACAAACTGTTTGACTGCGACGCCAGCAAATCCAAGATTCCAACTGCTTGGCAACTAAAACAGTAAAACATTATGATCAATTCAGACTTATCTTTCTCACTCCATTGAAGTATATTTGAACGATTCGACATCCGTAAAAATATCTGAGGCGTAAAGAGTACAGTAAATCTAAATGCATAGAAGAAGAGTTAGACACTAACAAGCCTGTATGTGTATCGCTCGAGGCACATGCAGTCGTCGTTTCGGCCTATCTGTGTTTTCTTGAAGCCTAACAGCGAGCTACTCAGATTAGCCAAAGGTCAGTGCATTTGTTCAATTCGGCATTGCAGAAGCCCTTGCTGCTATTGCTGCCGCTGCCATATTCTGACTACTGATTTGATTTGAGCACGTGCACAGCTGATCGCTACAGGTTGCAGAGTGTCTCACTTTTCTTTTGCAAACGGAGACAAGACACTGTTATGTATGTTCTCTTGGTATAGTTCACAAACAAGCCTACCCGATCAGTTTGCACCGATGCAGCTTAATATTCCACCTCACGAATATATATAATAAAATAATTCAGAAGTTAAAAAACATTTTAGGTATATGTATTGAAGTATAGCTGTAAACCACATGAGTTACCTTTCTCTCTTTTCTACCTCTGCTTTGCAGACTTCATATTTGTCGTAATAAGAGCAGACTCGTTTCAAACGTTTTTCATTTTTCTTGAAAGTAAGTTTCATGAAACTTGACAAGGAAGTATCTTCTACTTCTCCGCCAATATCCTCCAATTCAAACATGCACAGCAAAGTTTCAGCATCTCGACAAGGCGCGTCTGTCACGTTACCTGAAAGAAAAAATAAGTTCAACATGAAACACGTTTTGTAAAGTTGGAAAATTTTTATGGCTAAGGTTTTGACACTGTAGTTTTGTTGAAGTAAAAATGACACCCTAATTTTGACAGAAAGAAAGAAATGGAAGCGCCGGAAATTTAACCTCGGGTGGACGTCAAGAATGCTAGCCAGTACCACTCCGGCAGATAATCCAAGTCTCACAGCCCCAATTTTTCATTTACAACAGTCTCGTTTACACTTCCAGTCTCAAGCACTGATACTGCACTGAACCGAAACAATTTTTCAATTTCTGAAACTCTAAAAAACTCAAAGCAAATGCATTTTGAAAATTCCTTGAGGGTTTCGGTTCCTTTGTACAGTCTTACCAGTGTTGTCTTTGGGGGGGTTTGTGGGGTTTGTGCCGGGGGGGGGGGGGGTTGGAGGTGTCTCTTCTTCTTAAGAGTGAGCTATTTGTCTCTTGTCTTCCATACTAAACTATACCTGTCTATACTTAATACTTAAGCTATAGATTAGCTATAAAGCTGACCTTCGCACTCTGACGCTCGGACACAACCCCCTGTGCTGTTCTTGAACAAACCCGCAGCGCAGTAGCAGCCAGGCCCGCAAGAGTCATCGCACGGACTGCCGCGGCTGGCACATGATTTCTTGCATTCCGAGCCACAAACATCCCACACTTCATTTTCGCTACATCCTCCATATGTTTCTAGAATAGTAGCTAATTTTTGGTAGATTTTTTTAAAGATATTTGTTTCTGTGGTAACAATGGTAATAACTATTGACTACTGTTGCTCATCACACGGCTCCATTCCTTTACCGAATTTAGCGAATTTATTTGAGAGTTTTGTTTAGACGTGATGGATTTAATTATGAAACCGAAAGCTTTTAAGTTTGCATTATTATTTTGATAAATCCCTTTGGGTCAGTGGTAGTTTAGGAACGATTTCGAACATAAAACAACTGACTTAATTTTACTAGAATATTAACATCCATTCGCGAACTTCAAGCTAAAGTTAATTCCAGTGCGTTTAATCCTATATAGCAATGGTCCCGTAGTTAATGGCTAACTTCTGTGAAAAATTGGCAAATGCGTTCGAACTAATCATTTGTATACGGTCTGGAAATGACCTCAACGATCTAATCCGGAAAATCCGCCTATTTGGTTTTACAGTGTTTCCAAATCACGGGACAAAACGATAGGGACAAGAACAAGGAAAAGTATGAACCGGGCTTTAGCATTGCTGTCCTACACATTGAATGTGATGTAGAACGCATTTATTTCATACCATTGCCGCTACACCATTGCGTGCACGCATCCAATGTCTTAAACGGCACTATTCCCGCCCCTTCATCTGGCCAGCAGCTCAAACCAAATCCTTCTCCACATTGTCTTTCTTCGTCGCAAATAAAACAGTCCGGTTCTAAAATAGTTGGAAAATATTTGTCTGTTTCGTAAAAAAATATTGTAGTAGATAGGAAGCAGAAACAGCTCTGAGTTTTGAGTCCTGATATTGCAAATGAAGTGCCAATGTTCAGTTGCTGGCGTCATTGCATATTGCTATCATGATGAGCACGTTATTTAAAAAAACAAGCAAAATTTGCAAATTCATAGTAATCTCATTCATATGTAAGTGAGTTGAGACACTCAGATGCGCTTGGCTTCCTCTTCCTTCACCTTGGCCAAAATGACAAGGAGTCAAAAGCCAATCATAGGCTAGCCAGTTTACCATCACAGGAAAAATTAGTAAAAAATTAGAAAAATGTAAAAAAACCGGTTTTTTTACTTTTTTCGACATATTTTTTGCCTTTATCCACTATTTCTAATACATTTCTGCTTTTTTCTACTATAAAAGTTTCCTGTGAAGCATGGCTTTGGTACTACTCAGCATTTAATGTGTGCTGTATCGGAATTTAAAAACCAAGTTATCGACATCGTTTCTACATTTAAAATAATGTTTCCTCTGAAACATGGACGCTTAGACCTTCTTACCATGGTAAGACTCAGCTCTTCTTCACTCAGCAGAAAAGCTTAATTGAGTAACATTCTCTTGTCCGTCAGTTTCCTTGACTTTAGTGGTGAACAAAAAGTTTTGCTCAAAATGTCCGTTTCGAAATAGCAAATTCCTTGTGTTTACTACATATACAGCCGTTTACATAAGTTTCGAGACATACCAGGAGGACAGTTTTCATCACAAGTTTCTGCATCCGTATACCATGATATATCCTGCGGACAACTATCCACCTGACATTTTTCACATGTGTCTCCGAGACAAACAAAACGATGGTCTAAAAAACAACTACATATAAAGTTATATCATTCAATTATTTATTTAAGCTCTTATAGGCGCAGTGGTTCCTAGGAAATGTAACAAAAGCTAAAGACGATAAATAAAGAATTGACAATCAACTTGGGAGTATTTAATAGTTTGTTTTCAAAATTTAAAAAAAGCGTAAAATAGCTTTCGAAAAATTGGGTACATGACGTTCGCACAGTTTTGATAAACAAAATCCGATTATTCACTTGCAGTTTTCACCAACCTTTTTTTTATGTCAATGCAAGAAATGAAACTTATAAATTAAACCGAACTGGAATTAATATCATCACAATTAATGAAGTTTAACTTGCTAGCAATGTTTGACTAACCTGATTCTTCTGTGCTTTTGGTTTGTTCTGAGCCTTCGTTACTTTCAGCTATAATCTCATAGCATAACCCCACGAGTATCTGAAAGGCAAAAAACTTTTATGGTTCAAAAAAAGCAGCAGCATTCCACAAGAAAAGTTTTTTACCATGAGCCAAAAACAAGTTGAAATAATTGCTCATAAACGAATCGTCTTTATCTGATTTTGACTAGACAACTGAAAAAGTCTCGGCAACTACAACCGCACTGGACGCAGAAAAAATAGTCGGCCACAAAAATTTGTAGCGAACTGTACTGATTCTGTCATGCCCCAGTTATAAGTCTTGGTCATTGTCTTGATGGAACACTATTGTATGTTGAAAACTAAATTGCATTGCTGTTAAACATTGCTGTTATTCAAGAATAAATACTTATTATGGATTCTTAAAATTTTTACAGAAATAGTTAGTAACATACAAATAACATTTTTTAACTAAACTTTTCAACAAAAGACCCAAGTGTCGCAAAATAAGTTAAAAAGTATTGAACTTTCAGTAAAATATCTGTGCCAAAAAAGTAGTTTTTTTGCGAAATCACCAAAAACCTGCCTTTTTACTCACCAAAATAGCAGTTCTTTTGTACATTTTAAACACCAGTTGCGGCAAGCCGAGCCGAGTAAACTGTGACAAAATGTTAGTACATAAGGAAGTCAGCCTACATACTAAAAGATTGTTACACTATGATATACATTAACAGTTAGTGAAAGCGAAAAGTGAAACTAATACAATGAACTTATCCAGTTTTAACTGTAATATGGAGAATACTAATAATATCACTGTAACTGCTTAGAAAAAACACAACTTTGTTTAAAACATCTGTACCGGATGTACCTATTGTAAAGTTTCTCTACTGCGACGCTGTCTCAGTTAAGGGGGACTGCTCAGATAAAAAATTAAAGTTCTGTATAATTTTAATATTTATACCTCTGCAAACAATTAACGTTGAAGGCTAGGTACTCCAAGTAGTGTGCACATTAGCAAATGAAAGCAATGGCAAACATGCCGAAAATTCCTTACATGCACAAACCTTCAATCTGCAATGCTTACGCTTCCGAAACCTCTGACAACAAGCTAAGTTTTCGGCAAAAGTATTAATCATACACTTTTAAGTACATTGGCCAGAGGCCATCGTAAACCTGTTGGGCCAGCGAAAGTGTACTTTCTCAATTTACATATTTCTTATACATAACTTCTCCTTTTGCAGTCAGTTAAACTGCAAAATTGAAACTTGGAAGGTGCAAAGTAAGTACAGATTGATCACCGAACTTCATTGATTTCTGTTTATTCTTGTTGTTCTTATTTTTGTTTACTAATAAAATGATATTGAGCAGATTTTAGTTTTTCTGTTGTTCCGTTTGAAAGCAGGCAGTAGGTAATGTATTGCACTAATAGAATGATGTTTCAAATAGAATTATGAATATTACTTGGGGTTGGGGTCTTATCCAAAATTGGATTTATTGGATAAGATTAACTTTATTTCGTCAACAACGCAGCGTCAGTTAAACGTAATATATTGAAACTTGGCACACACCGAGGTACCGTATGTGAGCCATGTGGGGCCAAATTTTCGCCGGTTATTTCCAAGTTGTGATGCGCTCTTAGCAAAATTAATTTAAATCTAATCTGTTAAATCCAATTTTGGATAAGGCCCTTAGTGAAGCATCGGATATTTATGGATCCCTGTGGTCGAGTGGTTAGGTTGTTAGTTTTGTAAAGCTGAGGTGACATCGTCGGCCTTTTTGTCACACTTTTACATTTTCAAATTACTTTCTCAGCAACCGCAAAACAGCAACTAACTGAATATTGACAGGCATTTTATTGTGACAGATGCAAAGCAACAGTAGAAGACGTGTAAAACACACTCCGGACATTAACATTTTAACGCTAAAACTTGAGATACCAGAATCAAAATTGAAGACCTGTTGGGCTGTGGCCCAACAGGAAAAATACGCTGCAGTAAAATTTGTCTTTCTTATTTCTTTCAATTCTCTTACATGTACGATACATGGCTTTTTCCCGTCCTGTTGATGTAATACTTGAGCTTTCTCACAGGCAATTACACGCATTCATACATAAACTACATACTTAGTTTTAGTTTCAAATTAAAAATAATAGTTCAATGAAATAACCAGTAACCAAATCAGCTGTGAGGAGTGAATGTGCAGGTTTGGTGAAGGTTGCTGTTTTAAAACTGGTTCCGCCCCATCTTTTAACTGCTTTAGTTGGGATATTTTTCTGAGCATTTTTTCATTATCTAGAAAAAATATTCTGTCTGTAACAATAACGCTCGTATAGGAATGATCGAGATTTACATGAATGATATCTTTACATAATCCTCAGCCGAATTTTTGACTTCCCCAGCTTCGTTACTAGAAGCAGATTTTTGAGGGGTTTTCACCCCAATGTTGGAGGTCAAGGGGGCAAGACCCCCGATGGTAGAAAATGGGTCCCCTGGGTATGCACCCAATTTTTGGTGGAGTGCGCGTACATACGCACCATATTCCCTGATTTTCCTCTCCCGCTCTGGGCTATTCCCAGGGGGAGGCTTCTCCGCCGTGTTCTTCAGGGCCACCGACAACGGGCGGCGATCTTCTTCTCCCACTGGATCTGCACTGGTCAGCGGATTCACCACAGGAGCAGCAGTTTCTTCGGGGGGTATCGCACCACTGGTCGGGGAGCGGTCGGGGTCGTCATCGTCGGTTGGTACTTCTGCAGCATCAGGTCGGTGAGGATCAAGCGCGGGGGAACCGGTGAACAACCGCCGTCTAGCTGGTCTGCGCTGGTGGATCTGCCAGAGAAAGTACAAGACCTCCGCCGTACTGGAGGGGGGTCGGGGGTCAGGACGCGTCGCCAGAGAGGGGGGCTCCTCCACCCTGTGTGCCGTGGTTTTACGGTGTGCGTCGTCGCACTCCTTAGCACTCGACACAGAGTCAGAGGAAGCCGGGGACAACTGCAATACCAGATGGGGGGCGGCAACGGGGACAGGGAGGTCGAACAGGACAGCGATCATAACGCGCACAGCGTAGGCGCAACGGGACAGTAGGGCACGAAATATTTACATGATATAAAGATTATTTACATTACATGTATACTGTTTTAATGCACCATATTATACTTGTTCCAGCAAGCGAGAAGAGGATGCTTTAAAGTTTCATCCTCTTTTACGCAATGAAGACAAAGGGTGGGGCACTGTTCAGGTGAGACATTCTTATTTCTAGCTCAGTATCACTGTTGTCGCGTCGTTGCACTGTTGTTGTTTAAATCTGCTAATTAAATGTAGAAATGTCCCAGATGCAACGGCCAATCAGCAATGATTATTTAATTTTTTCTGACCGTTGGTCAATTTTTACGTCATTATGAGACCTATCCATCAATAGGTGACAAACGCAACATTAAAATTCTTGTTTTACGTCGCTGCGACAATTTTATCAAAAGTAGTTTCTCTTGGAATTTTTTACTTTTGGTGACTACCTGTAATCGCCTAATATGCGATCAAACCAACTTGTAATTCACCTTCGCACTTAATTTGAAAATATTTTTGGAAAAATGCCATTGTTCAACACTGTTTGACCTCAGGTTGTAGAGCTATGTAGTCAAACTAATCTGAACTATGTAGATGCACTAGTCTTGTAATAACTATAGCCAGTCACAGGGCACAAGAGTTAATTGTTGCGTCTTTGCAAGTACGACAAAACGTAGAGAAATGTTCTTTAATTCACAACGGACAATAACAAACAACAGACAACAGCTAGCGAATCAGTATGTGTCATAAACCCGTTGCAGTTAGGATTATGTTAATATTACAAACCCTTTCAAATACCAACGAATAGATACTGTGATAAAAAATTAATTTAAGCATTGAGAATTGAGATGAACCTTCAAGTGCACTTTTTGAATCAATCATTTAATTCAATACTGAATGGCCCTAAGATTAAAAAGTCGAAATCTTACCAGAGACATGTCATATAAAATTTGCATTCACACTACAAAAAACAAAATGATACCATATTTTGAACCAAATACCGAGACAAAAAAGATAACTCTTTTTTAAATCAAACTGTAAGTTCCGTAAATCGTATTAACTTAGCATTCTCAGTCATCATTAGAAATGCTTTGGGTAAGATTATTGAAGCATTATGAAAAGGGTGCAGATTATTTTGTAAAAACGAATTTTAATTTTTTGATAGATCCTGTTCGCCCACAGTTTATAAACTTAACAGCTTTTTGCATGCGTGTTTGTACAAACGTTTGTGCGAGAGTCATATGGAGTTCATATATTTTTTTATGATACTGGTACATTTCACAATTATTGTGGTAGGTATGTATATCATGCCGACAGGGAGTCTCTTACATGACACTGCAAGCTTTTGATTTCTGAGCACTTGAAGATTTTCTTTCATCGCCATCTAGTGCTTCCAAAACCTTCAGCGATTCCATGCGACACTCGGGATTTGCCAAGTGGGCTCGGACCCAACCTCGATAGCTCTCCACCACTTTGGGATGAACCTGGGCCAAACGCTCTAAGTGGAACAATATGTTGCGATGGAAATTCGTCTGCGGGTATTTTTCGGCCCAATCTATCATTGATTTGATGGCGTTGTTTGCTTCGGTTGTATTTCGTAGCCCGTTGCTGCACTGAATACTGTTGATGGCTTCCCAGCATTCATCGGGGCTGGGGTCTGCTTTTAAGGTCGCTCGGTAGTAGGCGTAGAAATTTCGCTTGGTAGTTCCGTCGTCTATATTTTCGGCGACAATTTCTAAAATCAAAGCATAAAATTCTGTTCGGTTTGTTGCAGAGTATGCAAAACAGTACTGCTGCACTAACATCTACCTCGACAGTTGTCTAACCAATACTGACACGACACTGGTGGTTTATCTAAAAATTTTCTATTGCTAAATTTTGACAAATAGTGCTTTATGGCAATTTCTGCACACTCAAGTGAGTTTGGAGTTTCGAAAACAAGAATAAAATGTATAAAATCAGTCTGACGTTGAAACAATTTTCAAGTTCAGTAAATAAGTCCATTTAAATCCACTCTAAGTCCATTTCAGTAAAACAGAATATAGCAACAAACTGCACAACTTTTCAAAGTTTCAAATGTGGCCCTTATACTGTGATTAGCAAAACGAGGCTAGGACTACCTTTATTCCACAGCAAATGTTACACTACCCTTTATCAACCAATCGGTTATGTAATCATACAACAGTACTTGCCTATAGTGTTTTACTTTTGTACCTAGAAGGCATAGACGAAGATACAGCTGGGACACTATTTATTATGTACCTTGATTTTAGCACTGTTCTAATTAAAACCATAATCAATTCACCTAACACAGCTAGAATCTGCCCGTATTCAATTGGTTCACACTTTAAAGACAACATGTAGCTTTCCAGCTCGTATACATCCTTTCGAGTTATCGGTCCGTGGCAAGATGCAGCCTTGGCAATCAATGGAAGGGCTGGGATGATTATGTCAAGTTCAAAAGCTTTCTGCAGTATTGCTCGGAGTTTTTCATTCAACCTTGTTTTGCCATACAAATAAAGTGTTTTGATAAGATCGAACCAGTTCTAAACATAATGATAAAATAATAATAACAATTCTAATAAATAGACAATAAATTACTTAGTTTAGTATATTGTGTTAAAACTTTGATTTTTGTCTCAACTCTTGTTTACAAACCACAATTTAGTAATGATTTATAGCCGCTAGCAAAATCATTACTTTAAAAGTCAAGAAATAAATTCTGGCGTCCACATTGACTTATTGCGAACATACAGAAAGCATGAACAATCTTCAAACATAATTTCATCAAATAGAATTAATTCAGTTAGGTATGTTGTAGCGCGTCTGTAACAAACTAGACACAAAACCCTCGATAGAATTGTCAAGATTATTTCTACAGCGTTCATAACAGTGCTTACATATCCATAGCAGCTCACTGCCTGTTTTGACATTCGCAAGAATTCCTGGACAATAATATCCAACGTTTCTTTCTGACAAAGCAGTTCAGGCTTTTTTGCAGCCAGCGTCTGCAAAGCTTCGTGAATTGACGAATCAAAACTATTGTAACAGATGGAACGCTTATCCTCTTCAGTATCTAAAACAGTATATTTAATAAGTCATAAGCTGATATTTTAACAGCAGATAACGAACATCATTTGAACAAGGGTCAATTTAAACGTTCAACAGATCTAATATAATCCAGTTATAATAGGAACAAATGAATCCCAAATGAACTTTGATATTTATAAGCCACTAGGTGACGTGCTGGTACAATAAACGTCAAACATCAACACATAGCATGTGCACGCAGAACAAGCATTTCAGATTAACAGCAAGCATCTAGTATTGTTGTTGTTAAGTTGTTACTTTTTAAGTGTTAAGTTAAGTGTAAATTGTTAACTTTCCAGTCGACATGAACCTATCGGGCAGCTAATAATCCCGGAAAAAACCCAGTTAGGTCAGACTTTTTGTTTTGTCAGGACCCGAACTTTTTATTGAAATTAAAAAATTACCATGGGCCTTTTGCGTTCGTTTGCGATTTGTCTCCACAGCACATTTAAGCAGAAACGGAAGTTCAGCTTGTATGAATTCATGATACATATTTACATTACAACAAGCTTGGCCCAAAAACTCGGAATATATTTCTTTGAACAGGTTTTCTTCGTTTTCTTCATCTTCAGTCACGTTTGAACTATTGTCGTCGGATTCAATCTCAAGCTTAGGAAATTTGCGGTTCATGGTGTTCCGACAAATAGCAGCTAAACGGCACACTTCATTGGCTGCTGCTTTGTTTTTGTTTTCTTCGACCTTTACAAAAAACAATATTGTATTGTAAGCGATATCTGCAATCTGCATTATGCATAGTATAAATAATCAAAATTAGTAACTTATGCACGCGTACTTAGAAGTCATCGCTGTAGTTAGTACTGTAGTAATTATTAGTAATTATTAGTTATTGCTGTAGTAATTTGCTGCTCAACGTATTTTTTACAAAGGTGTCTAGAAGGGTTTTGGAAATGTTGCAACTATACAATTTTTGCAAAAAAATGGCTTTTAAAAACTAATAAAAGCCATGTAGCAGATCAGTTCAAGCAAAAAATTTTGCACAAACGTAAACTAGGTCAAAAATTAAGTCTAAAACTGTTAAAGTTATATAAATCAAATGAAAACTATTGTTTTCTAACCCAACTGTTTTTATTTCAACCTCAAAAATTCTACTAAAAAAAATTTTCGAAAATCCACTTTATTCGACATCGCTGTAGTACAACCACATACCGCCGTGAAAATCTGCGAAGTCATAGACGAAAACATGTACGGATTGTCGTTTGGAGAAAACTCGTTCTGAGATCCCAACTTTGCAATAGCGTCGCCCAGTGAGGTGATGGTTTTCACCAGTTTATGTCCTGTCATCTTCGACAAATTGACGTCATGCCCTCCGATGGCCAATTTGTAGTAATAATAGTTAGGATTATCGATGAACATAAGGAACCAAGTGTATGAAATCTTCTTGCGGTCTCCATCTTTCGATATACTCCAGTACAAATTTTGGAAAATTCTCACGTAGGCGTCAATAACTTCTACCTGCTTTGACAAATTAACGTCTGTAATATTTAATATAAACACATAGTTAATATAAACTGTGTAAAAAAATATAAAAGTAAGTAATAAGTAAAAGTAAGTAAGGAAGCAAAACAAAAAAATTTATTAATTCAAAGCAGCTAAAACTACTAAGGACCACGACTGTCTGTGAATGATGAATTTTAATTTCTGCTTGAAAAATGAAACATAACCCAGACTCTAACTCTACATTCTCCTTCCTTTCAAAAACTTCGCGACGCCCTTGACCATATCATGCATATAAGTACTTTATACTTTAAGATCTGACCTCACCCCCTTCCTAAACTTCATTTACTGCTCTTATATATCTATTCTATTTACATTACCTTTTTTTAGGTTGCAAGTCAACAGTATACGCTCGGCACTTTCATAAACTTTTGCAGTGGACTTCGATAGGTTATATCGTGAACAGCTTAGCATATTATCGACAGCCTTCAGCGATTCCATGCTCTTATGGTCCATAAGTTTGTCATACAGATCCCAGAAACTTTTCGGCGCTTCTAAAATTATGATAAGTAAAATTATATTGTTGAATTACATTAATTGATAGATGTGTGAACACAACTATACCTAGTATATCATGGCTCACTGCTTAGACAAACTCAAGCTGTGTTGAAGTACCCAAATGGCAAATTCTAAAATGGAGTTTTCTCATTTGGGTACCTTGAGGACCGATTTGAGTACATTACAGGACCCGTTTGGGCCCTAGTACCCAATGGTCACGGCCCCAATTGTGACCTTTTTTGGCTGCTAATGTGCAACACATCTACCGCGCTGCCTAAATGCACAATTTCAAAAGTGTCATTAACTACTCTTGCTACTAATTAGTGGTGAGCCTTAACGTGAGGAGCTTTTGATGATGTGCGTACTTGGAAGCAAGTAATGTGTGGGCGAGATTTTGCTGACGTGAGCCTGATAAAATGTTTTCTCGCAGGTACAACACTATTACTTTTGAAGCTCATAACTGATGACTTTTGAATTTATCAATTTGCATAACATACATAGGTGTGCTTTTAAAATTAAAAGTGTCAAAGCATATTTTTGCTTATTGCTTGTTATCCTGTGGCACCTTTATTGCTCCATATCACAGGACATGAGGCAATATACTCCTGCACTTCTTTGGCGATTTTATCCGGTTTTTCTTTTTTAAATCGATTTGTGAATTCGTCCCATTTCGCTTTCATCTCTTCATAAGCGTCATCCTCCAGTCCTGTGGTTGTGATGGCTTCGCTAACCAACGATATATTATCATTCATTGAATCGACACCCGATTCGCTGCCACTATCGCTGTCGGGGCTAGGAGGTCGACGTATGCGGGGCGGCTTTAGTCCCGGCTTAGTGCGAACCATTGCAAGATGTTTACTTAGAATTAAAACAATTCTGGAAACAACAATTAATATTAAGTATTGAGAATATTGACTGATTCAACAAGAATGTGTTGTGTAAATAAGGCTGGATGGGGTTTTTTAACGTGAGTGTCCATCAGAGATGCACGGGAGCAAACGGCCAGGGAGGTGTCCGACCCCCGACGGAGAGAGGGGTGGTCTTGGTATCATTTGATTTCCGGCTACAGCCGGACTAATTTAACGTTATTTGGATTTTCAACTGATTTTTTCGCCATAAACGGATAGTTTTTTGCAATTTTTTATTTTTAACTCAATTTTAAATTTTTTAATTTTTTTTGGCAATAAGGGGGAATGCCTGCTGTCTGCGGGGGGGGGGTGCCGACCTCCCTGAGGTTGGGTGGAAACTCCCCTATGTGTGCATCTATGGTGTCTCTGCTTCCTATACCTACCTAGTTGACAGCTGAGAATAAGTGTCAGTATTTTTTGAGAGTATACATTAAATACTTTTGATTCTATTACAACTCAACAGTCAACAGAGTTGTAATATGTAATAATATTAATGACAAGTATTTTTTAGCTGAGTAGTGAATACTGATGCGCAATGACTTGCAATCGTAAAAATTGCTTATGCTCTATGTTTCAATAAGTTTGTGTCTCAAAATTTTATTAATTTGTAATTATGTCATCACGTGTAATCATGAATTGCTAGCACTTTGTTTATACATTGTACACCATCCTTCTCCAACACTACTAGTGGCACCAAAACACAACGGATTGTTTTTGAAGCTCAACAGTAAAACGTACAACAGTATAGTCTGAAACTACCACTCAAAGCATCTTAATAATTTAAATTAGAGTTAAAACGCAGTTACTATAGTTTTGTGCACACCACTTAGCTTGATAGAGGCTGAAAAAACTTTTGGTAGTCAAGCAGTTTCCAGCTGGATACTAACAACATGTCTAGTGCTAGGCTTTATTTTCCATCAGAACCAAGGCAACACGAGTTCATGCGCTCGACTTGTTATGCCACAACCATCACTAAATTAGACATCAGAGTAAAAAACAATTTAACTTGATGGTCGAAAAAATAACAGCATGTGAGAAACTACTTGGTATCACAATTTCTTGCACATGTAGCAGCCACTCAGCGTACGGTAGATAAATGCTTCGCACTGTCGACGACTTTATGTATACCTATTACAGTCCCTTCATGCTCTGGCACTCTATGACCCATTTGTGTTTTGTCTTATATAACTTTTTATATACTATATAAAAAAACCTATATAAAATTAATAAGTCGTTTGTTGCAAGACCATCTATTACTGTAGTCACTGCATCACAACAGTTTTGGTTGTAGCAGACTGAAAAAAGATACATTTTGTCAGAATAAGTTTCTAAATGTCAAAAGTGTTTTGTCAAAAGTCAGAATTTTGTGTTTGTCTAAAGTCAAAAGTTTCTAAATAAATGACCCTCGATTGATATTTGATTCAGAACCCAAGAGATTTGATGGATGTGGAAACCGATGCTTTTGGTGTCGGCAAGTTGATGCTGAATCTTCATGCCTGAAGCAATAATTAGGTTGTGTTGGTTGGTCATACACTCGGACAAACGTGTATTTTGTGTTCTCTGTGGAAGACAAAAGACATTTAGATTTCCTACTTTTATACACAGGAAAAAATAACTTTCTGCATCTTTACTTTGGACTTTTGGAGACATGAAAAGCCAAATATTTGAAGTGGAACAGCACTGTTACTCGAGTCGAGATGCACGTACCTAATTCTGAAACAATTCAGAAAAAATTCAAGCAAGGAGTTGTACTTTTTTAGATCGACCTTTCTCGAAACAGCCTATTGTGTAAAAAATGAGCAAAAACTTATAAAAATTTAGCAATTTACATCAATTGACATACATTAAGTCGAAACAAACTTTGAAACGTCAAGATTAATGCATATGTACGTCTGGTTTAGCCCTTTTTGACGAAAGTTATTATTTACCTATAACTACGTTAAACACTGGTCAGCTACCCAACGTGTTTTTCCTGCTGCGCCACAGCGCAGCAGGCTTCTTTAGAATGAGGTGTGCGGAAAATAACGTGCGATTAAGTGAGACTTGTGTGTGCGTCTCTGTGTGTTTTTATTTGTGTAATTGTGCGGTTCCAAGTGAACATGAGTGTGTGTTTGAAATGTGTCTGTCTAGGTACGTATCATTTTCTTACTAGTAACTACCTACGTACGTAAGCACGTAATGTATGGCTGACGTAAAGTACATACAAAGTACGTAAAGTACACACAAAGTTCGCACCTCATTTGCATATTTTACAAAAGTATGTCTTGCCACGCCCACAATGCAAGAGTAGTAGTTGCAAAAAATTAACATTCATAACATGTCATGCGTATAATTAACATTCATAACATTCACTATCTTGTCTTGCTCTGTCTGTTTGCATAGTAATTTTGCAGTCAAGTCTGAAATCACACAGGTCTCACTTTAAAGGTATATCTCACATTATTTGCATGGTCTCCATTTGCCCACTCTTTTGCACAGTTCACACTTCATACAAACTGTAATTCAGAATAAAACTAAAGTAAAATTTATCTTCGACACGATGTCACAAACTAGACCACTACTTAACAAAAATAGGCTCACAATACACTGTTATGGCAAACACGGCATTGGTGTTACCTGCAACGGTTGTAAATGGCACTATCAATACACCCTACAAAAGTGACGTCGTCATTTTTGCCGGTCATGAAACAGACGAGAGTCGAAATAAGGGACCGACATGTTTAAGCTTATGAGCTTTCAAAAGGATCATCAGCTCAGCTGATATATTTTATATTAGTGAGGATGAGCATAGTTAGCGATTTGTGGACGACCGGTTGACGCAAACGTATGTATGAAGAATTGGAATGGTAAGCAATGAAACTAAATCGCAGCAAGTAGCAGCTATATGTCAGCGATTAATTAAGTTATTGCATTTATTGGCGTGTATAGTATGGCAATTTTTCCATGTGGCTCGAAATCGGTGGTTTTTGATTCTCAGTAGCATGGTTATGCTCATGCTTATACTGCGACTTTTAATGATGCTGAACATGCAACTGAATACATGAAAACAATAGCTGCAACTGTAAGTTGATTACAATATTACCTAGTGCAAATGATTATCTGCTGCGCAGCAGGTTGTGGTTCACAGAGTGAAAATATAGCTTTGATATTCGAAGGCTCATTTTTCATTGGGCTTTGCTTGTTGAAGATCGTATTTATGTGTATAGTTAGTTAATCCCTACCAGCACACCCTAGTGTTTTAATAAATAGGTGTCTGGATATGGACTTGTGTTCATTTTTGGTGCTTGTATGTGTACCTATTGGTTGGGGTCATAATAAAATAAAGACGGTTGGCAAGCCGCTGCTGTTGGTTTAAGTATTCCCTCGGGAGTGCGGGGTGTAACAAAGGTTTAAATGCCATGGTAGTTAATAGTTATGGTAACGGTTGGGATTTGGTGTAACGCAGTTTACCAGCGCACCTGACCCTACCTTTTCCCAATAAGCAATGTTTCACAAATTTTGCAAAATTTCAGCGTAATCTGACAATCTTACAAAAAGCATTCTGGCTTGAAAAACTGTCCTGAGCACTCGCAGTAATTTTCGGCATTCCATATCTTTTTACTGCTTCGCGATTTGGCTGAAATTTGACACAAGAATAACCAATTTATTTTATTGCAATTATTGTTTTAGACGATGCTGCCATTGCTCTTAGTGCTAAGAACTTATCCGCAAAAATACTAAAATAGCAAATTTACAAATCTACACAGAATAAGCAAAACCTGCACAAGGACTGCATTTTAATATGTGAATTTTGATTGTCAGACAAGAGTTATCGCTTGCCGAAAAAATCACTCCCGCGGATAGCTTTGGCCATTGGCAGTCACGTGACATTATCACGTGATATGAAATATTGTCACGAGCGGTCATTCATACCATACTTATATATTTACTACTGCCTACTTATTTATATTGTAATTTAACTTTTGTCGACTTTTCTTGAGTATTGAAGTATATAAGTAGGTATGTACCACCCGATTCCCAGAGCGCTCCCTTAAGGCGTAAGGCTTAAACAATGGCCGAGTCTGCTTGGCACTCTGCACAAGGGGTTTTATGTTGTATCTCCCCCACTTCGACCTAGAATGTATTGCCCATCACTTGAACATAGCGTTACTTATTTTTACTAGGTTAGACATTGCCATAATTAATATTATTTCCATATAATTAAAACTATTTAATCTAAAGTTCACTTCACATTTATTAATTTTTTATCCACACATGTCAGCCCATAACTTATGCAATTTTTGTACAGTATATTTAAAAAATTCAACTTCAAACAACACACATAGCCTACATTTTTTACTTGACATGACTTTTACGCATACAATTTTTACACTACTTTCGTAAGTATTTAGTGGTTAAATTAAAAGAGGAGTTGGGTTTGCAAATAAAATAAAAATAAAAAATAAATATTAAATAATATACAAAATGGATATAGGCTAACACATGACTGTGTAGCATTGCTCTTACACGGCGGTACTAGGGGGCGACCGAACATGCGTCAGCCGCTAAGTAATCAGGCTGCAAAGGGCTCGTTTTCAGTTGAGTCATTTTCATGCTAGTTTTCATGCTAATTCTGTCCACTTTATTCTAGTGTTTATTTAACTCCTGAGTCTAACGAAACTGCATCATTTCTATGCGCATCATAATTTTAACTATTCTGGAAGTACGGCCTCAGGGCCTAATCAGTGTCCGCGTCCCCAATTCTGTGGCATCAGAATAACAACATTTACAATACACTACAAGTTTTGGTTTTAGTTTTTAGTGCAGGCATTTCTGTCGAGGTTTTCCCCAGTAGTTTCAACAATTTCAGCCCGTCTGCTCTGAGTTTTGGATTAGAGGCCGCTGTATTTATCCAGTTTAGATAACCTTGTACCACACTAGGATGTACATTCGCAATGGTTTCCATGTGGATCAGGATATCTCGCTTAAAATCTATCTCTGGATATTTAGCTGACCAATCGATCATTGTTTTGATAGCTTGGTTTGCTTCATTTGTGCTGTTCAAAGCGTTGCTACTTTGAATAGAATTTATAAGTTTCCAGCAGACATCTGGCTCTATGGCTTTAAGGCATGCGTTGTAGTAATGTTCGTATGGTCGATTGGTCATTATGTCGGTTGTGTTATCAGCTATTGTTTCTGCAAATCACAAAAGCAATTGTCGTTTCTATTTTGGTTTTTAATAAAAATTTATAAAATTTTTATAAAAAATCAAAAAGTTCAAGAATTGTACTCAATTGATTGTAATCGAAGTCGATAGAATTTTAAACTTTTATTACCATCTTTCGACAGCCGATAAGCTAAGGGACTTTATTGCCCCACCTTCCGAAGAACCTGAAACTCATCTGCTGGGCTTAATTTTAAAAAAAATGAAAAAAATTTGACTAAAGCGATTCTTCGCAAACATTGTCTGGTATTCTATGCTTCCATCGACCAATGCTGTTGGAATTCTAATAATCACTCAAATGCCCCCAAGAGCTTATATGGCGACCATTTGTGATGAATCTGCTTTTTGAAACATCCCCATGCAACCTTTGGACAGTAGTCTTTTGAGTTAGATTCCGCAGTTTACATCAACAAGTGCGTACTGCGTACCCTTTGGCATGAGCTCGTCATCATGCATCTCGCGATTTAGAGCGGTGCGTTTTGTCATTGGAATGGATTTTAAAAAATATTCTGGCATATTAAACAAAATCCATGCTTTGGATAATTTTGAATTACTTTAAACCTGTCTGCAAAAATTTGAACGTTTAACTTGTCGAAAAAAGCTGGAAGTTATGGCCCAAATCTGATAGCATTTGTAATTTAGATTGACACTGTAGCACGATATATCTTGACAATGACAAAAATACTTTTAAAAAATTGCCAAAAATATTTTTGTGCTAAAAAACAGAAAACGTATATATAAAACCGGGCGACGCATCCATATTACATACAGTTAATTTTTTACCAAAATGTTCCAAAATCCCAACGAGCGCTTCTGGTTCAGAGTCACGTGATAAAAAGTGTTTTTCGACAGGATCGATATGTTTTCGCGCCACTGGACCGTGACAGCTGGCCACTCTGGCGATCAGTGCTGTTCCCAACCAGTACTCATCAAAGTCGTACGCTTTCTCCAGGATTTGCCCAAGCTTATTGTTAATCTTTGTTTTGCCATACAAGTACAGTGCGATAAGGGTTTGAAGAAATGTCTGAAAGAAAATTTTAAGTCAAATTGTGTGAAGCTTTATTTTGAAAGTTTTGATTCGTAATAGTTCGTGATTTCATCTGTCACACGTTTCATAGTAATTTGAATCATGAGTAATCAATATATTTAATTACATATGTTTTATCTTGGCAACGCGCTGATTCACTTTAATAGCCCAATACTAAAAAAATTCATTGAATACCCTAACCAGAATGAGTTCCCATTAAGTTGTTGGCAAATCAACGTGTTTTGTTAGGCTTAGGTTTAAAAAACGTGTTTTGTAGGCCCTTCGAGATTGATGTGACTCAACTGCACGATCTGCCTGTAATATGCCTACCTTGATTCACCGTTGATCCATTAACTGCTAATGAAAAGGATATTTTGGTCTGCTAACAAAAGTGTTTGATCAAGCAACCAACACAATAGTTAGTTTGGGTCGGCAAAGTAGTAAGTCGGGTTTGTTTTGGTCGGCAAACTTGAAGTTTTGCAAACTGTTTAACATAAACTTGTTAACTTTGTTTGGACAGCGATTGATCACTTGGAAGATTGAACAACATACCAGCACAAAATCGGCGTCAGTGACATGGAGAAAAGTTTTCACAGTTAATTTCAAAATATCATCACGAAGCAAAAAGTCTGCGTTGTTAATGAAAACTTGAAATAAGGAGGTGAGAGAGTCAGCCAAATCGGGACCGTCTGACAGCATGTCGTTCTCAGTATCATTTTGGCATACATAGTTTAATTCTAAAATAAATAGAAAAAATATAATAATATAAAACAAAAATAAATAGGTCCTGTTATCCACAGCAGTTACATTTTGCTAAAAAATGCTTAAATGCAACTCTAAAGTGTAATCCAATTCTGAAACCTAAACTCCTGAGTGAGTACGGTTGCATGTAAACTTAATATACCTGATTTATGTAGTTATTAGGTAACTATAGGTTATTTCTTGCGTGGTAGGACTCACGTTTATACGATTTAGTGATTTGGTGTAATGATGGTCACTTATTTATGTGAACTTTTATGTTGAAATGTTGCGTATAACTGTTTGTTTTTCTCATATTGTGTAGCTTGGCTTGGTGCAGCAAATTTTTGCTGTATTTTTGAGAGAAATGTTGTGTGAATCAGGCAAACTTTATTCAAAATTAATTAAACTGCACATTTGTTAGATAAACAAAAGATACAAAGCTAACGAATTTGTGTAGTACACAAATTTATAAATGTGCTAACAAATTCCAATAATGTCCAGTCAATAATTAGCAGCGAACCTTCTTCGGAACTATCCGAACTTTCGGAACTGTCTGGATCCCCATCTGATTTCTGTTGCATTAAAAAACTTAGCCAAAACACAAGCTCATCTTGAAGAAATGTTGTACTGAGTTGTGGCTTAGTACAAGCTGCTTCCGAAATTTTTGCATAAACTTCTTTAAAAATGTTTCTGTCATGTTCACAGCCTTGGTTATCAGACGCTATTTCATTGGTTGTACAGTTCCGTTGTTTGTTGGGCCGTGTACGACAAAATTGCGCTAGTTTCCAGCACTTTTGTACATTGTCGACATTTCCTTCAGTCATTACCTTTAACAAACAACATATTTTGTTGAAGAAAGAATGAACATAAGCAACGAACAGCACAAATTTTTTAAACAATTGTAAAAGTAGTCAATTTCCCTGTCTACAAAACATCTACAACATCTACAACGTCTACAATGCATCGAAATTAGCGTAAAATATCATCAATAAAGCATGTGGGCTGTTATTTTGCTCATTACCGAAAACTAGCCTGACTAAAAAAGCAGCCCTAAAATACATAAACCTACCTAAAACAACAAAAAATATTGTTAAATTATCCAAATAATCGATTTAATAATAAACAGGAAAAGGCAGATACAAAAAATAGATATGAACGAAAACCAAACAGCCGCAACCAAATACACCCAAGTCCGTCGCTTGTAAAAATAATACACCAACCCTGAATGACAAGCCAACGAAACTGCTACATTCATGAAGTCAAAATTAGTGCAAACAGCATGCACTTTGTCGTTCACATTTGTGTAAAATGTTATTTATGCGTACGAAAATTAACGATTCAATGTTCCAAATTTACATTAGTAATTTACATCGATGTTCACAATATTATTAACTTTATACAAATGTTTCTAGCTAGTGGCATTCACATACTTCATTCATTCATACTCGCTACGCAGGATTGTTACCGTACAACGTATTACCTTAAGCAATACTGTTCAACCCAGACCAAAAAGCGTTTAGATTTCAACAGATTTAATTAAAACGTGTAATACATACCCCTTTTAAAATTCCGCACACAGGCTGGAAGAATCCTCTGTTCACATCATGAGGACAAAATATATCTTGTGTGTGGAGACCTTCTACAATAGCGGTTAACTGGTCGAGAACTTTATCCAACTTTGTGCCAGCTAGCTTCCAAAATTTCGTTTCATCTCCGACTTTTGTCAAAAGGAAATAGTAATAGTTGACATGCTCAGAAAATCGTTCAAACCATAACGCAGAAACCTTGCTTTGCCGTTGTTTAGATATACTATGAAAACAGAACTCCGCAATATAACCATATTTTTCAATCAAGCTTTTTTGGGCTTCCAAAGTTTCGTCTAAAAATTCAGCATGACAGGGACATTTTTATCATAATTGGACAGCAAATCAGGGACGTGTTGCTTATAAGTATTCATAAGTAGATAAGTGCAATAATTTCTCATTACGTTACTAGGTCTTATAGCTCAGTACTCTATAAACATATTAGTTAATGAATATATTGCTTTTTCTAACTTTTTTTTGGGACTTTTTTTGTGGGAGGTTCAAGCAACAACTTTGAGAAAAAGTGAAATTTGAGAAAATTTTTAAAGACTCAAATAAAAAGAAATGAAACCAAAAACCGTTTCGTTTCTGGTACAGGGCAGGCCCTATTCGACACATTCAATACATTCGTTGTTTCATTCTAGTTGTTATGATAATTTTTTCAGAAGGCACATTTCTATGAATTTTTTTGGCTTCAGGATTCTACAGCGATGCGATTAATTTCATCATTATACATTCATTTAGTCAAGATTCACTTTCGTTGTAGTGATTGTTGGCCACAACGAGTTGGGCCAATTGTAGAAGTGATTTTTCATTGTCTTCAGTCTCCGCATAATTAACTTTAATCAATACGTCAAAGGCTACTGACAAGCTTCTTAGACTGCCCATGTTGATCAGCAATTTCAACACCTTGACAAACGATTTTGGAGCTTTAACTACAACACAAATTTTATCAGACAATCACATAGTCAAAACATATAATAACTTATTAATTGAAAATAGAATAATTAAAAATTAAAAAATAATTAAACACTTTAAAACTTTAAAACGTTTGAAACTAAATAGTGAAAAACTGACAATTTAAAGATAAACTGAGGAAGAACAGCTAACTGCGAAAAAGCCAGAATGAAACTAGAAAAATCCTTTTGTGAGTGAACGTACTGAGCTCCGGTTCATCGATTGCACTGTCTAGCCGTCCAGCATATTCCTCAATGGAGTCTATCACTATCGTTGAATCACCATCTTTTTGGCTTTGTTGTAGTTCTTGCAAAAAAGCTTTCCATTGTTTTGCATTCTTTTCTTTCCATTTATCTGTTTCCTCTTCCTTTTCTGATGATTCACTGTCTTGGCTATTATCGTCTGCGTCACTGTTACTTTCTGACTCTTCCGATTCAGTATCCGAATAGTCACTTTCTTCTTTTGGAGGCTGAGTCTCTTTCGGTTTTGGAAATATAATGCCTTGTCTAACCATTTCTTATTGGGCTGAAAAATTTGTTTTTTCAAGTTAAAGAATTATTACCGCTAAAGAGTATTTCATACATTATATTATGTGACTACAGTACCGATCAAAATTAACCTTCCTTGCTGCCGGCTGCAGCAGCAAGGCGGCAGCAACAACTGCGCTATTTAGTTTATTCACTTATTAACTTATTTAGTCACACTTACTAGCAGCTATACGGTCTCCTATCTGAACCTTTACCTCGTACGTACGTACATACATATATGCTATAGTCAAATATTGACGCACGCCTGTCCAGTGTCCAGTAGCTTATTGGACTCAATTAGCCTAAGTGACCCACAAGTGACAACTAAATAGCGCAGTTGTTGCTGCCGCCTTGCTGCTACAGCCGGCAGCAAGGAAGGTTAATTTTGATCGGTACTGTATATAGATAAAATTACTTAGATTAACTTTAACTGATAAATAAACATAAGATTGACCAAAGTTTATGCAATTTAGTGAAACTACCTACCAAACCGTATCATCGAGTTCAGATTTATCATATGTTTAGTCACGAAATTACTTTAATTAATTTAATCCAGTTATTTTAATTTATTAATGTGGTAGTGTCGCCAAAGCAGATTTGCTTAAGGGTTGCAAAAATAAGAGAGCATTTTTTGAAATTTTACGTTCACTGAGAAACTGCTGTATCGTGTCAAATACGAACTTCCTGAATAACGACTTTCAATATCGCTAATTATCTTGGACGAATCGCATGTAAAATATCAGATTGTGACCTACACAGGGTGTGTCGACCCACAATGTTTTGCCGCAATTAAGAAAAAATAAAAAAACTAGGTACCTTTTGGTAGATGTCGCGCGATGTAAGCGCGCACAGGACACAGGATATTACCCCCACCCCTAAGCGCTACTTGCGCTATTATTGTGTCCAGCTTAAAAACACCCCCCCACCCCCCCCCCCCCCCCAAAAAAACGCCCCCCACGCTATTTGCGCTATACACGCTGCTACACACATGACTTTCCATTCTTCGCTCCTATTGGTTACGCAAAATGAAAACCTAGGTAGAAGGGCAAGAAGATTCAGTAGGCGCCCACCCCCTCTCACCCCTCATAAGCCTAAGCCAAAGTCCAAGCCTAAGCCGAAGGCCAAGCCTAAGCCCAGGCTACATTACATCTGATGTATCTACATTTACATCGCGATGTAAAAAATTTATAATGTGATATTTTACATCGATGTAGCTACATTCTACACCGATTTCATAAAGAAAATGTAACTACATTACCTGTAAAAATGTAGCTAGATTCTTGACTGTGGTTCGACCCACAATCATGCTACTATTTTCAACTACATTTTCAAATTTATCCGAGTTTCTGTTTAACAAGCATACATATTACGGGTTTAATCAAGATAGGAGGAGCGTTTATGGCTAGATTTTGTGCTCTTAATGAGTCCTAAAATATTTTTTCGAAAAATTTTGAATTGTGAAAAATTTTCGCTTATTTTCACAAAATTTAGTCAACACAAATTCTGGGAGTGCATCTCTGATGGATTGAGTGATTAGCATGCCTGCTACTATTATAGCAACTCTTGCAGCAGATGTAGTAGATGTACCAAATGTAGCTGCATCTACTACAATTGTAATAAATTAATATAGCAGATGTAGTATATGTAGATACATCTGCTACATTTGTGGTGATGTCACAGATGTAGTGCTACATCGATGTAGCTACATCTTACATTTGTTTTATGAAACCGGGTTATGTAGCTGATGCAAATGTAGCTACATTGATGTAGAGGTGTACAGATGTAAAAACGTAGTTTTATGCAATAGGCCCGTGTTCTAATTATTCTTATGTTTTATACTTAATAAACTGCTGTACTGCAAGGGAGTACTTGGACTAACATTTTTGTAGTATATGTAGCATTACAACTTTATTGTAAACAGTTTGCTTCATTAAATTTGATAAAACGAGGCAAAAATATGTCTTGAATACATCTTACAAATACAGATAAAATAAATTTTACAATTCACTTAAGTAGTTTTACAGACATGCAAAAGTGACTGCTTTTACGGCACTACCCCCTTAAAAGGCCCTTTTCATCTTAAACAGCGTGATATAAGTCAACCAATACTAGCTGAAGCCACTTGAATTTGTAGCGAGCGGGTATACGTACGTATCTGCCAGCCTTTACAAATGTACGTATATACGCTCGTCACCTAATTTGCATAATCCCCAGTTTTGTTCTGTCTGTTCTGTCTTGCAAAGCCAGTTAGTAAACTGCTCTCGTGTGGTACGGTCTGTCTACTTGTTTCGCTCCTGCCTGTGTCCGGCTTCCTGTAGTCGTTACTGGAGGTCCCACAAATTGCCGATCGCACATACCCAGTGCTGCCTATTGCTCTTGATAGCCGGACCTATGGTATGTTGTCTGATATTGCCGGCACATATTTTGGACAGTAGTCTACTGCAGTTAAGTTGTTGTACTGCGAGCATAACTTCAGCCATTGGGTGCCCACAAGCTAGTTGTTAGTTTTTGTTGGTGCTATGTACACTGTTCTGCTGTGCGGCCACATTTGTCGTAAATCCGATAACTGTCACAACTGTCGTAGTAGTGATAGAATTGTGACGGATTGTGTTTCATACTAGTACTGTTGTAGTCTAGTAGTGTAACGTTACTAGTAAAGTCATGGAGGCTAGAAATGTAGCAGAGCAGGATGAGGAGCGAACATTACGCTTAATTCAGCGTCGTCTACAGGAGTTGGACACTGAAAATAATGAGCTAAGAGCTAAAAATACGCAGTTTGAGCAGCAGATTAAGTCATTAACTGCTAAGAGTAGCGACAATAGCACACGAGATAACGGGTGTAAGTTAATGCCGTTTTCTGGGGACCCAGGCGGGGAGATAAAGCAGAGCTAAATCAGAATACCACGGCTGGTCAGAAGACCAAAAACCACAGAAGCTGTTAGGTATGCTAAGAGACCCTGCACTGGCATATGCGCAGGCCCAAAGCGAACACACCCGAAGAGGATATAAGTTGCTTAAGACAGCACTTACAAATAAGTACAAGGTGCACAACACAGACTTTTACGCACTTTCAATGACTAATCGGCGGCAACGACCAGGGGAAGCTGTAACTCAGTTTGCACATGAGCTACTAGAATTAGCAAAAAGTGCGTTTCCCCCCATGCCGGCTGAAGCTGTTTTAAACTCTGAAATAAGGCGCATTTTTATTACTGGGCTGCGCCCAGAGTTGATGTGGGATGTGATGCGGGAACGACCGTCCACATTTACAGATGCAGTCGAAAAAGCAGAGCGCGTGCAGCATGAGCGTATGCTGTACAATGAGGCAACGCGACACGTAGAAAAGACTGGAGCAGCAATAGCGGCTGTCGCCAAACCAGAATCTGAAGTATCAGACCGCCTCGAAAAATTAGTTGATAAGCTCGAACAGCGCGCTAATGGTAGTCAGGACCCATGCAGTAATTTAGTAGCTGGTATACAGCATTCTAGCGGCGGTGCAGCTGCTATAGATCAGCGGCTGGACAGACTAGAAGCCCAAATCCAAGCCCTAGTTAGCTCAGGTCGAAACTCAGGCCGAGGTTTTCGAGGTCGAGGTCGATCCAGAGGTGGACTCAGTAGAGATATACCTTCATGTAGTTACTGTAAGAAGCGAGGGCATAAAGAAGATGACTGCTGGTCGAAGAATGGTACACAAAGGGTCGCACAGAGAGGAGGACCCGCACCAAGCCGAGGTGCGAATAAGTGGAACCAAGGCCAGAATAGCAGAAGAGTGCCTAGTTATAATCAACCTCCAAATAGTGCTAGGGCATATCAGAGGGATATATATGTACTCGAGGATTACCCTAAGACTGATGTTACTCCTGTCAGCATGTTTAATGATTGTATCAAGTTGCCACCGTTCTCCCAATTTTTCGAGAAGCAAGGAATCCGCCAATTCCATCAGTTCGTGACTAGAGTCCATATTCAGTCTATTGATTCCAAAAAGTGGCATCCATCCTTTTATATAGCTACAGTGCAGCTGTTTGATAAGAATTTCGAGGGAATAGCACCTACGCAGCAGCAAGCAGAAAACAAGCTTTGTCAGATGGTTTTTCTGCATATACTGGAGCTATGTGACCCGACCGAAGCGGCTGATACGTTGCAACAATTTTTCACAAATAACCAGCTGCCAAAAACAACAAAAGCTCTACAGGATATATTGACAGGTAGCTACAACCCAGAAATTCCAGAAAGTATTCTGCAGCGGCGTAAGCAAATGACGCGAGTTTTTGAGCAAACAACTGAAGCGGAATCCAAAGATACTGCTTTCATCCAGCTAGCACGCCCAGTAGTAGCACACTACCTGGAACTTTTAGACTTGGAATATAAGGATGCTTTACTACCAATGGCAGAGGACACAAAAGAATTGGTTCAAGTTACCTGGTACCTTACGGGTCCACGTAAGTTTGCAACCTTTAAGTTCAAGGAAGCAACCATTGTTGGAGACCGCATCCGCCTGACACATCCTAAGGAGAGCCAAAGTCTAACAGGGATAGCTGTTGAGCCAAACACTACCGAAAATAATGCAATTACGATTGAGCTTGATTCTAATTGGTGGATAGACGAAACCGATGGCGAAAACTTTCCCCAGCTGTGTAACCGAGTAGAAGTATATGCAGCTAAAGACCTTGATTCAGGAGCTTTTGGAGCCCAAGACAGAGCGTTGGTTGCCCTTGCAGACGAGCAGGAAATTTTCCCAGAATATTTTTGCCGGTTGATTAGTAAGCAATCCAAGCAAAGCAGTGCAGAAGCACAAGAGATACCAGAAGAGACGCTTTCCGAAGTTGCACCAAGACTGAACCATAATCAGACTGAAGCAGTTAGAGCAGTGTTCCGGAAATCAATAAGCCTGATCCAAGGTCCACCGGGTACGGGTAAAACCACCACAGCGGCTGCAGTAGTTGCGACCCAATGTGCGGTTAATCCTGACAGCGGCACAAAAATTTTGGTGTGTGCTCCCTCGAATGTAGCTGTTGACAATCTAGCTATAAAAATAGCAGACTGGTTAAACGGAAGTCATAAAGTAGTTCGCTTGTTTCCAGTAGTACTAGAACCCTGGCTGTGTAGTCCGGCCAAGGATCTGAGTCTTGTGAAAGCAGCTATTGAGGAATCAGATGAAACTTTACAGAACTTATATGCATCATATGTAGATAACACCCTCACTGATTCGGAATATGAGCTCTATTCTAAGCAGTTAGAACTTGCTATGATTTCTACCATTCAAACTGCTAAGGTTATTTGCTGTACTAACAACGGTGCCGGTCGCCGTCTACTGCAACAGCTTAAGCTACAATATGAGTTAGTCGTGTTGGACGAGGCAGGACAAGCGACAGTTCCAGAAGGTTTGCTTCCCATTATTACTGCAAGACCTGATCGCGTCGTGTTGATTGGGGACCACAAACAACTGAGACCAACAGTTTTCAGCCAAGCAGCGATTAAGCAACAGCTGTCGCAGTCTATTTTAGAGTACCTAGTGCGACAAGGACACCTGCCCATAGTTTTAGTTCAACAGTATAGAATGCCTGCTGTGATCGCCAACTTCAGTAATTGCGAGTAGTATGCTGGAAAACTAACCCACACCGCCACTCACAGCTTTTACTATGGTCTACCTACAAAAATTCCCCTCATGTTTTGGTCAGTAGATTCAAGAAGCAGTAGGGAACAAACAGGATTTAGTTTCTACAATCGGAGTGAAGCTGACGCAGTGATTAAAACAGTCGATGCGTACCAAGGCAAAGAGAAAAACTTTGTCATTGTTAGTTTCGTACGGGCTGAGCCTACTGGAAGTTTAGGTTTTCTAAAAGACACTAGAAGATTAAATGTAGCTCTTACTCGAGCACGAAAGGCCATGATACTTATAGGGGACCTGCGAAAACTGTGTCAACCATCCGGACAAAACATTTTCCGACGGTTAAGCAGTTATTGCAAACAGCACGGTGCTGTTGTGGAGGGTGACCCTTGGACGTCGTGGACAGCGGTTGACTCTGCTAGCACAAAGTATAGCGGCACCAGTGAGATGCAGAATCCTGTTATGGCGGCCAATACTCCGACTACTAGCGACAATGCACGGCTAGTCGTCACGTCAGTAATTAATGGCGTGAAGTGTCCTAAGTCGTTGTTGGACACTGGAGCTCATGTCTCATTAGTCCGAAAGTCAGTTCTAAGACCTCATCAGACCGACATACTCTCGTCGGGTAGTCTGAAGGGAGTTTACGGCGAAAAATTGAGAACATTAGGACGTGTATTTGCTACATGTCAAGTTGGTCAAAAAATCGCCACAGGTTATTTTGACCTGGTACCTGACGATTGTTCATACGATGCCGTTATCGGTATGGACATATTGGCTGCCTGGGAGGTCCATGCACTGATAGCCAGCCAACTAGGGATAAGTAATGAACGGCAGTCTAGCAAAGACGAGTCTGTGAGTAGACGTGTCAGCTTGATTGACTCTTGCACTGTGCCTCCCCGGGCAGCAGTGACAGTCCGTTGCCGCTGGAAAGACGCTAGTTTAGATGCTAGTAAGCAAAACTTTTTGATTGAGCCTCTGACTGAAAAACTCGCCAAGAAAAATCTCGTTATGCAACCAGCAGTCGTTGCCGGTTCATGTGACGAACTGCGTCTGACAGTGACCAACCCGATGGCCGGCCCGGCGATTCTGTACCGCAATACAACTATAGGTATGGCTGAGCAGGTTATAGCTGTAGACAGTTTGCCAGACGAGACAAATAATGGAGCCGAAGAAGTTAAGGAAATAGTTGCTCTAGAGACAAGTAGCAAACTTTTGGCTAATTGTAATTTTGAGAAATCACAACTCACGGCAAGTCAGCGAGAACAGCTTTTACAATTCTTACAACAGCATCATACTATTTTTGCAGAAAGCAACAAAGCTATAGGTCGTACTAGGACACTAGCTCATCGGATCGACACTGGAGATGAACGACCAATTCGCCAACAGAATCGAAGATTGCCGCACCGCCAACGAGAAGTAGTAACTCAGCACGTACAAGAAATGTTAGCTGATGACATAATTGAACCATCGCAATCACCGTGGGCAGCACCAGTAGTATTAGTTAAAAAGAAAGATGGCACACTGAGATTTTGTGTGGATTACCGAAAACTGAATGCGATTACAACAAAAGACTCATTCCCATTGCCACGGATTGATGATACCTTGGAATCCCTAGGCCAAAAGAAATATTTCACTTCGTTAGATCTAAGGTCAGGTTATTGGCAAATACCTGTAGCTGACGAAGACAAGGCTAAAACTGCATTCCTAACCCATGATGGGTTATACCACTTCAAAGTGATGCCCTTTGGCTTGTGTAACGCCCCTTCAACATTTCAGCGCCTAATGAGTATTGTTCTAGCGGGGATGCAGTGGCGTAACTGTTTAGTTTATCTCGACGATATACTAGTAATGTCCGAAACTTTTGAGCAGCATCTTAAAGATTTGGCAGATGTGTTTCAACGTCTAGAACAACACAGTCTCAAACTCAAACTCTCAAAGTGTGAGTTCGCCAAAAGCAAGGTAGAATACCTAGGACATGTAATAACACCTGACGGGATCCAACCAAATCCCAAAATAGTGGGAAAAGTGCAGGAAGCTCCAGCACCTAAAAACCTAAGGCAGCTGCGCTGTTTTTTAGGGCTATGTGGCTACTATAGAAAATTTATACAGAATTTTTCGGAAATAGCATCTCCACTTAACAATCTGCAGCGGAAAAATACGCGTTATTATTGGTCACCCGAGTGTGAACGGGCATTTCTCACATTGAAACAGAAGCTTACAACTGCCCCGATTTTAAGATATCCAAACTTTCACGTGCCCTTTATAGTCCAGTCAGATGCTAGCACTTCGGGTATAGGCGCTGTGTTATCCCAAATACAGGATGGGCTGGAGCATCCTATCGTGTTTTACAGTAGGACGCTAACGCCGACCGAGCGCAAATACAGCACGACAGAGCGAGAAGCTTTAGCCATTATGCAAGCTATTAAGGAGTTCAGACCTTACATCTACGGGCAAAAGTTCACACTAGTAACTGACCACAAGCCACTAAAATACATTCTGGAGGGAAGATACTCTACTGATAAAACTGCTAGATGGTATGCACTCTTGCAGGAGTATCAGTATGAAGCAGTATACCGCTCTGGTCGTCAGCACGGTAATTCTGATTTCATGTCCAGAATACCCTCTGCTGAGCAAATGGACGAAGCTGTGCAGGTAGCGACAGTCGTTGAAGCTCCTGACGCGCACACAGATGCTATTAACCTGCAGAAAGCTCAGTTCGATGACCCAGCATTAAGGCCCTTGATTGATTACTTAACTAGCGGCATGGAAACTTCCCAGGAAGTGACACGCCAATCGGTCAACTATTGTTTAGAAGCAGGAGTCTTGTGCTACTGCAGCAAAATTCGTGGGGAGGAGAGCATCAAACGTACTGTAGTACCACAGGCTTTAGTTCTAGAAATTATAAAATCATTGCATGAACCTCCTCATTGCGGTCATCTAGCTTTCAGACGGACGTACGATAGGGCTCGTAGCTGTTTCTACTGGCGGAAAATGCGTAGTGACATTTACCGCTATTGTAAAACATGTGTGTTATGCCAAACAGGAAAGTCAGAGCCACATTCCGCGCGAGCGCCCATGAAGCCAATAGAAATTAGCCCACCATTTGACCAAATTGTAGTGGAGGGACGGGAGGCATTAACTTTACCCCTCTGGGACAACAAGTATGTAGTAGTATTTTGTGATAGCCTAACGAAGTACGTGGAGGCGTTTGCTACGCCCGATCAGACCGCCGAAACGTATTGTGAGCTACTAGTTCAAAATATCGTTTATTGCTATGTGTTTTATTTATTCTTCGTAGTGACCGAGGAACAAACTTTGAATCAGCACTAGTGAAGGCAATATGCCAAAT